>VWZK01012980.1:1243680-1276403 GCA_013396935.1 Baryphthengus martii | reverse complement strand
CCGCCCCGCTCCTCCCGCCCGCGGTCCCACCTGGCCCGTCGCTGCCCATCCCGCTCACTGGTCTTCTGGTCCTGGTCCATCACGGCCCACCATCCGTGCTCCCCGAGTGTTTCGTGGTCTGGCTGGTCCATCAGGACGTGCGTGGCTGTGGTCCACTGGGATGTGCCTGGTGCTGGTCCTGGCCCTTGAGGATGTGCGTGATCCGTCAGGATGTGTCTGACCATGGTCTGTCACATCATGCCCAGTCCTGGTCCGTCTGGACGTGCCTGGTTCTAGTCCACCAGGTCTCAGTCTGCGGCCCCCAGGTGTTGTGTCCTTTGCGGGTGGTTTGGCTGGGGTGATGGGTAGTTGCCATGCTCCCCGGTTGTCCTCTGTCGCCTCTCTCTTCAGGATGGGGAATGGCCACCTCTGCCCAGGATTGGCCCTTCTGGTGCCATCTCCTCCGTTGCCAGCGCCTGTGGGGAAGTGGAGGTGTTTGTGTGGGATTGTTCCAGATTGGGGTCAAAGCTTCAACCTGCTGGTTTGTGCTGGGGGCTCAGTGAGAGAAGGAGGCTGCCACACAGGCTCCGGGGACAGGGAGACCCTCGCCCGTGGCTGGCAGTGTTCTGGTCCCCTCTTGTGCCCAGGCTGGGCTGATTCTTGTCCCTCTGGCTGGGGATGTCTCTGCACGGCCACCCACTCCGAGCGCTGGGTTGGGTGGGCTGCTCCCTGAGCAGCGGCTCGATTCTTACTGTTTCCCCCGCCCCAGGGTCATTTGGTTTTATTCCTTTTTTTAAGTGTTTTTGACTTAAATCACCGTTCACTTCCCCGCCTGGTAGTTCCTCTGTGCCAAGCACGCCGGCAGCGTGGGTTGTCACCTCGCCAAGCTCACTCTGCCCCGCTCTGCTCCGGTTCGATGCCAGGGGGCGGTGGGATGAGAAAGGGACATGTCCACACAGAGCTGTGCCACGGAGACCCCGCGGCATCGCCTGTGTCCCACCCGCCTGCCCTGGCCGGGGCGGGTATTTTGGGAGCTGAGGCGCAGTGCTGTCACCCCTGGGGTGCACAGGCAGGTGATGCTCCGGCCAAGGCCACCACCCTATCCCATGAGCCGCAGCCGTGGGGCTGGTTCCTGCTCCCCCACTTCAGATCTCCCAGCGAGCCCCACGGGTGCTGGAGCAGTAGCCGATAACATCTGGATTACAGGGACCCTCATTGTACCAGTTCTTGTCATTTTGAGTTAAAAATAAACCCAAACCGGTCGCGTTGACGGTTCTGCAGGTCCGTGCTGTCTCCTGCTGCCGTGCGTTTGCCTGTCGAGGTGAAGGCAGCCGGTGCCCGGCCCTGCCTGGAGCGTTCATTTTATCTCAGAACAAATCCTGCAGCGTCGTTCTTCACTGAAAATAACATTTTAGGAGTACACCGGTGGGTCTCAAGGGGGTTCGTCTCGGGGTTTAGTCAGCAGGGGTTTTGAGCAGGAGGCTGGGCAGGTGCCGGCTGTGCCCTCGCCCCGGCCACGCTCGGTGGCAGGTATTTTTGGGTGTGCTGAACCGTTTTGGGCCGGTGGCTGCTGCGGAGCTCCTCTCCCACCGGCCGTGGCCGTGCCACGCGGCCTCCGCGCCGGGGCAGGAAGAACGCTCACCGGCCTCCGGAGATAAGGATGTTTTTATGGCTGAATTGTTTTGTAGCCTCTATTGAAAGCATTCCTGGATTAGACCTTAATTCCTGTGCAGGGCCGGGGGGGTGCTCCGCTGATGCCCGGCCGGCAGGGGCACGAACAACGAGGATTTTGCTGGAGCGTTGATTAACGCCCGAGCGCCGGCGCTGCCCTGGCCTCGTGGCCGTGTCCCGCCTGTGTGGCCGCGGGCGGTGGCAGGCTCCCCACAGCGCAGCGGGGAGGTTTTGGGGTGTGTAGGGCAGGGCATGGGGATGAACGTTCCCCTCCCTGGCTGGGATGTTCTGCGTGTTCTTCTCCCACCTGCATCCCCTTCTTCTGTTGGGAGAGGGATTTCAGCGGATGAGCTGTGGTGCCTCCGACTTCTCCAGCGGAGAGACCCGGCGTGGGACGGGGTCTGGCCCAGCTCTTTCCATGTGTGTCACCCTTGGTGTGCGGTGGGTGTGAGGTCTGACTGTGTTGTGTGGGCCGTTACGGACCTTCCGGCTGTCCATCTGAGCACGGATGAAGATACTCCAGATGTGCTGCCTCTTGCTAGGTGCTCCCGTTTCACTGCTGCAGATGTTGGAGGTGGGACCACCAGGAGCTGGAGCTGGTGTGGGTGATCCTTGGTGGCCATTCCTGGCAACAACCAGGTGCTCGCTTCTCTTACTGGTGTTTATTTTTCTCTGGTGTCTCCAAGCGGTTCATCTGCCCGTGGCTGAGCTGGGCAGCCGTATCTGGCACGCTTCTTGGCCATCGTGGAGGACACAGTGATGCAGGGCTGGGCAGGGCCAGGGAGCAGAGACCTCCCGGCTCGGGGCACATGGGCGAGAAGCTCGGCAGGCGTCTCGGCACAGCCCGGCGGCCTGCAACCCAAGTTGCTTGGAAGTCTTAGCAATATCCTCTCTCATTTTCCTTCCTCTTGCATTCTCTGCTGAATGTTTCACATCCTCTTTGTTTGAAGACGGCGTGAGGGGAAGGTGACTCTTTGTATCTTGGCGAGGAGTGCGGCCGAGGGGCGGCTTGGGCCGGACCGCAGGGAAGGAGGAAGGGTCAGGAGGGAGGAAGATCCTTCTGCAGCCCTGGGCAGAAGCACTTTCCTGGTCCCCACTGCCCTGCGTGTCCCCTGGCAGCCCCTGTGCCCGGATGGTGAGCCTGGTGTAAAGCCCCACGAGAAAGTCGCTGTCTCTGGATTTGGTGGAGGAGCTGCTCTGTAGCCATCCTGCTTTTGCCCTCTGAAGGTATGGAGAGGAACGGGGCTGATTCACAGCACTTCCTCCTTCATTTACAAAAGGAATAAATTGAGAAGGTTGTAAGTGATCCTGGTTTGCCCAAGGGCTGGTTTTGCTAAATATCTTCTGATGCCGAGGGCACCTCTGGAGCGTGTGTGTACGTAAATGTATATAGATAATACTGGATCTTTCCCCCCCAGTGAGTATCTGTGCCTATTTCTATTGTCTCCCTTTGCTGCTTGGCTGGTATTAGGAGTGACCTGGTTTTCAGCAAAACGTGTCCCTCTTCCTCCCTTATACACCCTACATAAATTATTCAGAAAGTTTTGCAAATGCAAAGACCTCGAGTGAGACATAAATAATGAACTCGAAGCTTGGATGCCGTGGAACTTGTTCTCCAGCTGAGGAGCCGTGGTGACCGCCGACACCGGGGATACGGAAGTATTTTGCCCCTTTCTGTGTCCCCCGTGACCGTGTCCCGACTGGTGGCACGTCCTGGTTCGGTGGCAGCTGCTTGTGGTGCCGCTGTCGCCTCCAGCCCCTCCGCTTTGGCACGGGGGGACTTTCAATCCCAGGTGGTGATGCAAAGATGCTTCAGAAAACGTGCAACGCGCGTACCGGTGGAGGGGGCCGTGGGGGTGTGGGTGGCTGGCAGCTGCCGATGCCTTCCCTGTGCCGCTGAGGGGGGCTCAGTGAGGGCACCTTCCTCTTCCTCCTCCTCCTTCCCATGGTCCCTGGGTCTCCCTGAGGCGCTGGGGCTGCAGTTTGTCATCTCCTTTGGGTGCCAGGGCTGCAGTCGGGTGCCCTGCCACGTTTCTGCTGTTGTTTTGTTTTTCTGCTTCTTCCTCCAAGTGCCAAGCACTAATTTGAAGCCACCGAACCCGTCCACGCCCCGGCTCCCGCGGCCCAGGCTGCAATTTGGGCGGCGGGGCCGGGCCGGGGCTCTGCAAACCCCCTCCCTGCAAGGGGTGGACCCCAGCCGGGCTGTGCCGTGCCCGCTCTGGGCTGTGCCATGCCTGGGGCTCCCATGGGAAGGACACGGTGCCCGTGCTCCTAAAAGGCACATTCAGGCTGGTTTGGGGTTTTTGGGTCATTTTTTCTTAGGCTGTTTTTCGGCTGGGTCACTGCAGAGCTGCGGCCGGGCGGTGAGGAGGAGCAGGACCGGAGGGGGATGCAGGGAAAGGGTGATGCTGGGATGGACCCGGATTTTGCGGCCACTGGGAGCTTGTTGAGCACCACTGGCTTCCTGGGGTAGATGCTGTGGCACCAGCCCATGGGTCTGGCACCGGCTCTGCCCTCTGCCAGCGTGCTCAGTGCCGGCTGTGGTGAGCGGCTGGGGCTTCCCCCCGGTGCTGCAGCTGCCCAGTGGGACAGTCTGTGTTTTCCCACAGAATTACACACAATCCCAGCATGGTGGGGGTTGGAAGGTCCCTCTGGAGCTCTTCTGGTGCCACCCCCCTGCTCCAGCAGGGTCACCCAGAGCAGGGGGCCCAGCAGCGCAGGGTCCAGGTGCCTTTGGAATCTCTCCAGAGAAGGAGACTCCCCAAGCTCTCTGGGCAGCCTGGGCCAGGCTCCGACCCCCTCCCACCAAAGACGTTGCTCCTCCTGTTCAGATGGGTCATGGAGGTGGCCTGTGCTGCCGCCATGGGTGACACCAGGGGTGCTTTTGCTGCAGTGTGGGGTTTTTCCAGGGACACATCCTGTTCCGTGGCTGCCAAGCAGCTTAGAAGGCAAAGCAAGGTGGTGCTGCGGGTCCTGGCGGTGCTGTCGATGTGCTGGGCTCTGGGATGTACTCACACACGAGTTCTGATCCACGTCTCAGCTGCCTCTTGCTGAACCTGAGCCTTTAGGAAACGTCCGTGTCTGTGGCAGGGCCGTGCCCGCAGCTGGTGCCGACTCTGCAGCTCATTGGAAGTGAAAGTGAAACTTTTGTCCAGGGTTTAACCTGAGCGGTGAATTCCTTTTTGACACAAACAAGGCCGGGGCTGACGATAAGGAAACAGTTCAAACTCCGGCCAATACCTTCAGGTGCCTTCTGCCCCTACTGCCTTCCCTGCCCTTGCTGCCCTTCCCTGCTCACCCCTGAGTCCGGCACACGTGGCTCCCTTGGGACAGCCACCCCCACCTGAATGAGTCTGGGGGTCCCTGCCTTGGCTGTGCGGAGCTGCCCAGTGCAATGGGCAACACGGTGCCAGGCTCTCGAAATGTCCTCGTTTGCCTCTCCAGGCTGAAAGCTCTCGGGGGAGCCCTCAGCCAGGTTGTGGATGGTACAAAACTGGGAGCAGGGCATTAAAAGAGTGTGGCTGACAGGTCGAGGGAGGTTACCCTGCCCTGGTGAGGCCACCTCTGGAGTGTTGGGTCCGGTGCTGGGCTCCCCAGTTCAAGAGAGACTGGAGAGAGTCTGGTAGAGGCCACCCCTGCTGAGGGACCTGGAGCATCTGTGTGGCCAGGAAAGGCTGAGAGCCCTGGGGCTGTTCAGCTGCAGAAGAGCAGCCCCAGAGGGGAGCTGAGCAAGGCTGAGCAAGAGCTCAAGGGCCCCCGGGGGGCAAGAGGCTGGGGCCAGACTCTGCTCAGGGGTGCCCAGCGCCAGGACAAGGGGCACCGGGCCCCGACTGCAACCCAGGAGGTTCCCTGGGAGCGGGAGGAGCAACTTGTTTGGTGGGAGGGTGTTGGAGCCTGGCCCAGGCTGCCCAGAGAGCTTGGGGAGTCTCCTTGTCTGGAGAGATTCCAAAGGCGCCTGGACCCTGCGCTGCTGGGCCCCCTGCTCTGGGTGACCCTGCTGGAGCAGGGGGGTGGCACCAGAGGAGCTCCAGAGGGACCTTCCCGCCCCCACCCTGGGATTCTGTGGATGCTCTGGAGGAAGATCCAGGTCTTGGGCTGCTTCATAACCTGGTGCTGTCTGGGTGATGGGTGCTGCAGGCACCTGCCAGTGCTGGGGAGGAGAAACCTGAAGCCCTTCTTAGGTTGTTTTCATTTTTTTACCCTGCTGGTCCCTGGAGGCTGCAGTGGCAGCCCAAACCTTCCCATTGCCCACGCACAGAGGAGAGAAGGGATTGATATTCCAAGGGTTAGGAATGACCTTGATTTTTGCAGGTGCAAACACGAGTGGTTTGCAACGTGCTCCTGGCCAGGAGACAGCCGGGCTTCTGCAGGCTCAGGGCTGGAGAAAAAGGGGCACTGTGCTTTCTGGAGAGTGCAAAAACATAAATAACCTCTCCAGCTGGGTTACTGTGGCCAATTGCATTGGGTTCTGCTCTAGTTGCCCTCAGAGGTGGTGTTTGGTGGGGTGAGCCACAGTGGAGTGGGAGGGCTGTGTGGTGATCGAGTCACCCACGCTTGCCACAAAGCCCCTTTGCCTCTCTCCAGTGCCGAGGAAATCGCTGCCTCGTGGCGCGGAGCATCCCCTGGGGCAGCGCTGGGTCCACTTGAGCAGAAGCCCACTGGTTCCTTGCGGAGCAGTGGGAGCCGGGTTTGCCCGAGGAGCTCACCCTGCTCTTGGAGGGGTGGAGGGGCTCTGACAGCACCAGCCACCCCCAGCAGCCTCTGTGGCCTCTCGGCCCTGGCCGGATGAACAAACCACAGGGCCAATCTGGGGGAAAAGCACGTGGGGTTGGGGTTGGGTTGATGAGTCGCTTCTGATTTTTTTCCTGCTTTGTTCACCCGGCGAAGGTGTAATGTGGCTCTTGTGTCAGGGTGTGTTTTTCTCCTCTCTTCCTTTCATAGAACCATGGACTGGTTTGAATTGGAAGGGACCTTTCAAGGTCACCTAGTCCACCCTGCTCCAGGGAGCAGGGACTTCTACAACTAGAGCAGGTTACTCAGAGCCCCATCCAACCTCCCCTGCAATGGTTCCAGGGATGGGGCAGCGACCACCTCTCGGGGCAACCTGGGCCAGGCTCTCACCACCCTCAGCATCAACAGTCCCTTCCTTCTCTCCAGTCTAAATCTCCCTCTTTCATTTTAAACCCATCCCCACTTGTCCTGTCCCAACAGGCCCTGCTCCAAAGTCTGTCCCTATCTCTCTGACAGGCCCCTAGAAGGTCTCCCTGGAGCCTTCCCTTCCCCAGGCTGACCAAGCCCAACTCTCCCAGCTTGGCCTCCCAGCAGAGGGTTCCAACTCTCGGGTCATTTTTGTTGTGCACCCTGAAGGGCCATAGGAAATATTTGGTGTTGGGAATCCTTGGTGCTTTGGGTGGTTCCAGCTCAGTCAGCCCTGCACCAGCAGGGCCGAAGGCAAATAGGACGTTTCCCTCCTTTGCATGACCAGTGTGGCTTGTGCAGTCACATATTTAATAGCTCATCTGGCATTTTATTCAAACGAGGCGTAGCACAGATGATAATACTCTGCTTTATTTTCAGCACAAGTTGAAAGCTCCTTCTCTCCCCCTCTGGTGGAAATTAGCAGCGGGAACACATTCCTGCTGGAGAGACGCTCGTTGTTGCTGGTGGTGGGTCTCCATCATGAGTCTCGGAGGGGTTATTGTGCCGCCAGCATTGACTCTGGAGAACTACACACTTACCTAGCGTGGCTCAGCCTGGTTGTAGATGGAAATCTTGGGATGTGACGACTGTTCATCCCACCAGGGTGTTGCTGTGGGTTGCTGCCCACCATTGCGATCTGTTGTGGTGACATCCCCAGCATCACTCGCCCACCTCTGCAGGGGCCCCGTGGAGCTCCCTGCACGCTCCCCGTTATCCCTCCATGACCTTTCCGTGCTGGGGTGTTTGCGGAGTGATGGTGAGAGCCACATTCCCGTGGGGGGTGGGCTCCTCATCCAGCTGCTGCCGTGGGCAGGTAGCCCCATGGCTGCCTCCTCTGCCGGGCTGCGGCCGGATCCGGCCCCTCGGCAGCGCTGGAGAGGGACGCTGGGGAGCAGGAGGGCTTGGGGTGCGGGAGAGCGTGCGAGCGTGCGCTCGTGCTTCCATCTTTTGAATTATGCTGGCAGAAGGCTCGTTAACCAGGCTTGGAGATCTCTTTAATTGGGAGCGTGTCACTGAGCAGCTATGGGTGCTTGTCCCCACACACCGGTGTGGTGATGACATCCAGAGAAGCCGCTGGCCCTGCACGTGCCGCTGCCCGGCCATGGCACCAGCACTGACCAGGTGCCCAATGTTTGGTTAAACCCAACCCTTTTGGGCTGGGGAACTGGAACTGACTGACGCTGGCGTAGCCCAGAAGCGCACGGTTGTGTCCAGGGAGAAAAGCCTGAGCAGGAGGTGGATGGACCTGGAGAGGGGAATGTGGAGAGGCAGGGTGAGATGTCCTGGTGTTCATCCAGCAGCAGGAGCCAGGTACCTGCTGAGTCCTGCTCGTACTTCCAGCATGGAGCAGATTTGCCCATTTTGGTCACGAGGCCTTTTTTCCAAGGCTGCAGATGTGCCAGCGCAGCTGCATCTCCTGCCCTCACTCCTTCCATCCCGCGGTGCCATCCCTCATGCCATCACTTGTGTGCCCCGGGGGGTGGTGGGGTCTTTTGATTTCCTTTTTATTTTTTTTAATTTTTTTTTTCTTTGGGGCTGGCAGCTCGTGGTGACGCTGGCAATGCGTGTCAGGAAATGCCGTTCCCATGGTTGCTGCGGGGAGGGTGGGAGGCGGCTCTGCCGCCTGTCCCTGCGCTCTCTGCAGGTTGGCACTTGTGGCGCTTCCCTGGCTGATCCAAAGATGGGATGGGATGGGATGGGTTGGGATGGGATGCACAGTGGCGCCAGACACCTCACTGGCTGGCGCGGGGGTCTGCTGACCCCCGCTGCTCTCACCCTTCCCAGTGAGCACCTTGAAATCGTCGTGTGCTTCTCCCTGAAACTGCGGGAGCGATGCCACGGCCACGGCCGAGCAGGGCAGGGGGCGTTTGTGCCCCTCAAGGAGCATCAGAGCCCCCCGCCCTGTGTGAGGGGCAGCAGTAGGAGTGGGGCAGAGCGAGCAAACCCTGCCCCTGCTGCCATCATTTCGCTTCAGGGTGTTTTGGGCAGCTCTCCTGCACCGTGGGGCCGTGGGACAGCAGGGTGGGTTTTGCTGGGCGTTCGTCGCCGTGCCTGGGTTGCGTTTTTGGTGGATTATTTTTTTTGATCCGTGGGTTGTAATCAGACCTTGAAGGAACTGGCTTCGGCTGCGGCGTCATGAGTAGCTGCAGCGTGACCGTGGTGGGCGAGGAGGGGAGGCAAAGCGAGGGGGAGCTCGTACCGAAACCCGCACAGCTTGTTCGCTGCTCGGCGTGAATCATCCCTCTCCTCCCCCGGGCACGCGAGCGGCTGTCGCCGCGGCTGCCGGAGCCCAGGCTGTTTTCCCTCTTTTCCTGGCGCGCTTTTCCCACCGCCCCGCACCCAAGGCCCTTCCACCTGCTCCTCTTCGTCACCCGGGCCTAGGTGCTGCACGATGAGATGTGCTCGGTAGGGCATTGCCTCGGCTCCTCATAGCAGAGAGAGTCCTGGACATGGCTTGGAGGAACTGGGAATTGTGATTCCCTGCCGCCATTCCCACCTGTGATGGAGCCTGGACGTCCCACTCAGTCTGAGGTGAAGGATGCCAGGGAGGGATGGCGGCCACGAGATGCTCTGTGGAGCAGGGACGACAGCGCAGAGGGGGAGAGCGACGTCTCTGCGGTGATGCCAACGCGGTTTCTAGCTGGAGTTTGTGGGAAGAACACCAGCCTCCGGACCATCTGGCTCCCGCACGTGGAGCGGGGAAGGCAGCCGTGCCAGGGCTTCCTGTGCCAGCGCGGGGGCGAGGGGCCGGCCGAGGGCCCGGTGGCTGATTCCTCACCCTTCCTTCCAGATCGGACCCATGGCGGGGGTGTAGACTTCCCTGTGACTCCCCATCAGTGGGGTTTAAACCTCGGACACACCATCAGTGGGGTTCAGACCCATGGCCAGGGTGCGGTGTGCCGTGCTGAGCTGTGCTGCCCACCCTCAGCACCAAAAATTCCTTCCTTCTTTACGGTCTAAATCTTCCTCTTTCAGTTTAAACCTATCCCCCTTGTCCTGTCCCAACAGGACCTGCTCCAAAGTCTGTCCCCATCTTCCTGACAGGCCCCTTGAAGCCCTGAAAGGCCCCCAGAAGGTCTCCACGGAACCTTCTCCTCTCCAGGCTGCACAAGCCCAACTCTCCCAGCCTGGCCTCCCAGCAGAGGGTTCCAGCCCTCCCAGCATCGCTGGGGCTCCTCTGGCCCCGCTCCCTGTCACTCCTGGGCTGAGGACTCCCGAGCTGGAGCCAGCCCTGCAGGGGGGGTCTCCCCAGAGCTCTGGGAGCAGAGGGGCAGGATCCCCCCCTGGCCCTGCTGCCCACGCTGCTGGGGATGAGCCCGAGGGGCCAGGGACTGCTGGGCTGCGAACGCCTGGGGCCGGCTCAGCTCTGGCTCCTCACCCCCAACACCCCCAAGTCCTTCTCTGCAGGGCTGCTCTCCGTCCCCTCATCCCCCAGTTTATAATCCTCCACCAGTATCTTGATGAGGGATCTCTAAAGGGTTCTCTGCACGGGCTGAGTGACCTGTAAAACAAGCTGGTGTGCGCCTTTTTAATAATGCTTCCCAGCAGAGCGTCCCTTTGCTGGTTTTTTTTTCCCTTTTTCTAGCTGAAACAGCGTCTGTCCAGAGCCGTGCCCTCGCCGAGTGCTGGTTGCTTAGCAATCTGCAAAATCCCCATTGCAGAGCAGAACGGTTGGGTGGTGGTTGGGTGGCTCTCCTCTGCTTTCCCTGTGCTGGCAGCTCTGCTTTGCTCTTGCAGAGATCTGGGGGACGGCCCTGCCCTCACCCTGTCCCCATCTGCAGGGAGCTGGGAAGCTTTTCCCGGTCTTACATTCCCAGTGCTTTCAGTGCTGGTGGCCACCAAGGCTGGGAGAAAGCCCAGGGTCAAGGCAGCGCTGTGCTCTGAGTCGTACACCCCGATTCTCGCCCTGTGAGCTTCCACGGGCTCTGCTGCAGATTTTAATTTATTTTCTTCTTTTTCCTGCCGAAGCAGGAAAAATTGAGTCACTTGCCAGTGATGTTCCTGTGAACACGGTGGG
This sequence comes from Baryphthengus martii, assembly GCA_013396935.1. Lineage (NCBI taxonomy): Eukaryota > Metazoa > Chordata > Aves > Coraciiformes > Momotidae > Baryphthengus > Baryphthengus martii. The sequence continues at coordinate 1,265,536 of VWZK01012980.1, read as the reverse complement.
ATTTTTCCTGTTCTTACAGCTGAGGTGGAGGAGCACCGGAGACAAAAGGATTTCCGCAGCCTCCTTGGGAGGAGAAGGAAGCGGGGCTGCTGCCAAACCGCCTCTCGAGGGGCTGGGAGCTGACCCCGCTTTCCTGCCCGGGCTGTGGGCACGGCGGCCCTGGGTGGGAGATGCCGCTGGGCTGCGGCCCCCTGGGGTCATGGGCTCACAGAATCATTTGAGTTGGATGAGACCTTGAAGATCATTGAGTCCAATCGTTGCCCCATCCCTGCCAGGGCACCACTGACCTCTGTCCCTCAGCACCACAGCTCCACGCCTTGGAAACCCCTCCAGGGATCAGGGGGACTCCAGCCCTGCCCTGGGCAGCCTGGACCAGGCCTGGACAACCCTTTTGGAGAAGGCATTACTTCTCAGCTCCAATCTAAACCTGCCCTGGTGGGTATTGAGGACAGTTCCTCCCTCAGAGATGTGGCCCCTCAATCACAGCCCCTCGCACAGGCGAGGCGTTGCCATGGGCACCGTGTGCTGGTCCAGCTGGAATGTGGTGGAGAGGACTCCGGCCCTGCCTGTCCTGCCCACGGGGATGGTGCTCAGGTCCCCTCCTCACCCGTGTTCTGGAGGTCCCCTCATCCTCCGTGCACCCCCGATGCTTCAGCGCCTGCTCCTGGAGAAATGAAGCCGGCTCCCTGCTGGGCTGGCTATTAACTAATTAGATTTTAATAACAAGCTAATCCAGCAGCAGGGCTGATACCTGAGGCAATCTGCTCCCACCTGCCGTGCCGCGTCTGCCTGGGGGCTCTGCCCACAGCCCCCCTGCACCGGGACCACCCCCCGACCCCCGCCCGGCCTTCTGCTCCACTAATGGTCATTGCCTCGGTCAGGAGCAAATTTCTTCTGGATTAGTGTCCTCTAAATCGATTAGCTGTCTCGGGCAGGGCATTTTATTCTAATGAAATGTGATTCCAGGCTCCGGTCGATGAATTATTGTGGCAACGAGGGTAAAGTCATCCGCTGCCGTTCTGTGCCTCCTTCCAGCGTTTGGGGAGAAGGGAAACGGAAAAGGCTCAGGGGAGAAACTGTAATGAGCAGGGGAGCACGTTACGCTCCCACGGACTCGCCCGAGCTCCCCGGTGACGGAGCTGGGGGGGGAACGGGGAGCTCTGAGCAAAAGGTGGCATTTCCCTGGTGCCGTCGGAGGTGGTTTATTTGTAGGTGTGTGGCTGGGTGCGTTTGCACGACCCGCCTGGGGCAGGGGGAGAGCGGCAGAGGAAGGGAAATGCAATATCCAAACCCGGGTTGCCTGGAAGAACCTGGGAATCGCTGTCGTGGTTTGGGGCTCTCAGCCCAGGAGTGCGGAGCGGTGGGACTGGGGCTTTCCCCAGATGGGACCTGCCTCTCCTGGCAGCGCCTGGTCCTGGTTGTAATCCCGGGTTTTTTCACTTGTGCTTCCTCACGACGTTGTTTGCACGTGCTGCTGGCTGCCTTTGGATACGCCAACCCGGGTAGTAGTTTTCCATTCCCTTACCGCGTCCTTGAAGTTTTCCAGGCGCTTCACGCATCCCTCCTCTGTGCTGGAGTGTGGAATATTTACATTTGGGTTTATTGGGTGGCCTCCCCTGCTCCCACCTGAGCTCCCTCCGTGCTCAGCCGCTTGGCCGCCTGCCCGGCCAAACTTTCCGCCGGCTCAGCCGTCGCTCGGTGCCGCGGCGGCAGGTTGTGGGGGGGGCTCTGCCATAAAACAACACCAGGATGTGAACAAAAATAAACACGGGGAAAAGTGCCAGAGCTGGTAGTTGGGTGGGGAAAGGGAGAAATCTTTTGTTTTGTTCTGCTGCGAAGTGTGCGAAACGCGCTCAGCGTTGAGGGCCGGAGCGTGGTGGTGGCACCCCAAGGGTGCTGACCTTCCTCGCACGTGTGGGCCCTGCTGGTGCCCCAGGGCAAGGTGCTGCCCCTTCCTTGGGTGTGAACGGGCCGTGCTGAGCGTGCGGCAGGTACCCCACCAGCAGCCGTGGCAGCGATGCTCTGGGGGGCTCTGGGAGGACTGGGATGGTGCCATGTTCCTGTAAACCCCCCGTGGTGGTGGGCACGGGGGGCTCAGGGCAGTGCTGGTGGGTCAGAGGGTAGCTGTGCTGGTCTGGTGTGCTGGGAACAGTCAGCCCGGGGGGTTGGTACCCAGGTTTGGGACCCTTCTCTTCAAAGACCATCCCGGGGGTTTTGTGGTGGTTCCCAGCGCTGCCGGGAGGGCCCTGCTCGCTGGCAGCTCGCCGGCGTCTCTCTGAGCCCCAGTGCTGGGAGTGAGGACCTGCTTTTGGATGTGCCTTCCTGCCGCTGCAGACATCTGTCCTCTCGGTGTCTCCAGGAATGGGAAGCCTTTCCGGGGATCATTTGTATCGTTCTTGAGTTTTCATAGAATCGTGGAATGGTTTGGGTGGGAAGGGACCTTCAAAGGTCATCAAGTGCAACCCCCCTGCAGGGAGCAGGGCCATCTGCAACTAGAGCAGGTTGCTCAGAGCCCCATCCAACCTCCCCTGCAATAGTGCCAGGGATGGGGCTTCTACGACCTTCTACAGCTGGGGCAGGGCTGTGCCAGGCACTGAGCAGAACTCTGGAGCGGTTACTTCTGAAAAATCCCATTTGGACAAGTAGAAAAAATAGTCCAGGGTTTCCACATGGGACAGGATGGATGGGAGCCTCCCCACATCGTCGTCTCTGGAGAGGTCCTTGAGCCCATTGTGGGTTGATGGTGAACCCAGCACTGAAGTGAGGGTCCCTTTGAGTGCGACCCTTGGCAGCAGTGGGAACCTCTTCGTTAACTGCTTCATTAACCCGCCCCTGCTGCTTTGGCCAGTTCCTCTCCCACCAGTGGCGTGGGGATTGGGCAGGGCTGTTTGTGTGCAGTGGGTTTCTGAAGCTTCTCAGCCACTGTGAGATAAAGATCTGAGTCATGAAAGTTGCCCTTTGGGTTTCGCTGCAATAGGAAGTGATGAGCAAGTGCTAAGAAAAGCTGAATAGGAAGGATGGGCAGCGGTGCTGAGACCCCTGCTCAAAGCATCTGCAGGCGAGCGGACTCTGCACTGGCCCAAAATGTCCAGAAACAGACAAATCGGGGCTGGGTCCAGCTCAAGAGAAGTGGGGGCAGAGGGGCGAGGGCTCTGATGAACCCTCAGCTTCCTCAAACCAGGAGTTGGCCGCTGAAAATAGAAGAGCTGAAGGAAGCAGCTCCTTGCTGGAATCTGAGACCCACTGCAGGCTGTCGAGCTGTGCCAAGCCGTGCCGGGTGGCTCGTGGGGCTGCCAGCACCATCACCTCCAGCCACCGCTGCCACCACAGGATTTTTTGGGCTGGTCACCAAAGCAGGCGTCGCAGGTTTGGGCCATTTCTAGCGCGGGCGATGGGAGGAGGCGGCAGGAGCCTGTGAAGCCTCACACGGCTGTGACCAGATGTTTCGGAGAGTCCCGGGCTGCTCTTACCTCCCTGAAGTTGTTGTTATTGGTTTGGAAGTTTTCTGTAAAGTGCTGTCTCACTGCTGGGGCTCTGCTGAGCTGGTGCCCAGGGCTGCAGGTGGAGAGTGGTGGCCAAGGTCAAGCTCCTTTCTGAGGGCTTTTGATGAGAAAAGGGGCAGCTTTCCCCTGCCCCTCTGAAGGGAGCAACGGCCCCGGCCCATGGCGAGGTCGGGGCTTCCTTCTTATCTTTTATAAAATCTGCCCCTCTTTTCCTTGGCCTGGTGATACATGGGCAAGGTCAACCACTGCTAGCAAACCCTCCTTTTCCCTGCTCCCAGAATCCCAGCAGGGTGGGGGTTGGAAGGTCCCTCTGGAGCTCCTCTGGTGCCACCCCCCTGCTCCAGCAGGGTCACCCAGAGCAGGGGGCCCAGCAGCGCAGGGTCCAGGTGCCTTTGGAATCTCTCCAGAGAAGGAGACTCCCCAAGCTCTCTGGGCAGCCTGGGCCAGGCTCCAAGCCCTCCCATCAAACAAGTTTCTTCTCCCGCTCCAAGGGAAGCTCCTGGGTTCCAGTTGGTGCCCGGTGCCCCTCGTCCTGGCGCTGGGCACCCCTGAGCAGAGTTTGGCCCCATCCTCTTGACACTCCCTTTGCCTTTGAATGGGGCTGGACACCTGCAACCTCAGCTGCTGTGGGCAAAGGCCACCTCGTGTCCTCAGGACACAAAACCTCCTCCATCTTCCTGGAAATCCAACCATCCCTCAGTCTTTCTGGCTTTATTTCTCTTGGATCTTCAGTGCCTTTCGTCAGGAATCTCGGGAAGCTTTGCAAAAACGTCCTGGCCTGGCAAGGCTCCCAAGATAACTGCAAACATTATTGATTTGGGGGTGGCAGGATGACGTGGCCGGGGTGCTGTGCTGGTGGGAAGCCGGGGGGGATAATTTTAGCTGTGCAACCAGGCAGCCCTTCCAAGGGCTAACTTTGTTTTTCACGAAGCACAGAACTTTTATCTCTTAAAATACCATGGAAATAATTCATGTCTTCAGCGTGTTATTCAGATCTGATCTGCTATCTGAGCCCTGTCAATGGTCCCTTTCATCCCACAATGGGTTCTCTGTCCCTCTGGCAAACATTTTGCCGTACGAAGCCACGCTGGACGTGTGAAGCGAGGCATACGGTGATGCCTTGGCTGGGCAGCAGCGCGGGATGCTCCCGTCGTCGCAGGAAAAGGCTGAGCAGAAGCTGTGGCACCCCCTGGATCTTCAATCTTGGGGCCATCTTGGGCAGATCGTTCCACTTTCCTTGCGCTTTAGCACATCCCAGCGGTTTGTTTTTTTTTCTTTTGAAACGCGGTTCGTAGGCTGAGGGGTGTTTGTAAACTTTCTGTGGTAAAATGAAATTTTGGGGTTTGGAGAGGTGGGATTTGGCCTCCTCACGTGCACCGGCGAGACGAGGCTCAGGGCTGTGTTTCAACTGGAGGCCACGTGTGTGCTAAAGGCACCGAGGAGGGGTCTGGGGGTGCTGAGGGGCCACAGTGGTGATGCTCTGCCCACCTTGGGGGGGATCCCACGTGGGGCTGTGCCCGTCGTGCCAATCCTGGGGGTGACCTCCTACTGGGTTTGACACCCTCAAACCTCCATCTCGGGCGTGTGCCGAGCCAGGGCAGCCTTTCCCTGGGATTTTGTGCATGAAGATGACGGCAGAAGCTGCGGCTGGAGGTGTGGAATAGTCTCAGCTCATCTGGTTTTACATATTTACTTGAGTGATGATTCAGCGGAGGGACCTGCCAGCAGCCGAAATCACTGATTAACTCCAACTGCCCGGCAGAGAAGTTATTTAATAAACAAGTTGTTGCTAATTATGTCTGAAAGCAGCGTGGGGGCTGCACCAGGTCCAGAGGACTGTGACATCTCACAGGAATGGGGCTTTTGCTGACCTCCAGCGCAAAGAGAGAGGGTTTAAACCTCTTGGAACAAATTAAGGATGGAGTGAGGCTGCCCTGACTCTTCGGGCTGGCCCCAGCAGCGCACGGGCTGGGTCTGTGTCGAGGGATTTGGTTTAGGGGTGATAAAAATAAGAGATAAGGATAAGAGTAGGGTTAAAGGTTGTACCTGACGATCTTATAGGTCTTTTCCAACCTAGATGATTCTGTGATTCTGTTCTATGAGGATAAAACGTAATGCTGGTGGCTGAAAAGGCTGATTTTCAGGCATGAGGTGCTTATTGCTGGATTCCTGCGCGAACTGAGGGGCCGTGGTTTGGTCAGGGTGTCCCAACCTTGGACAAGAGGAAATGGCCCTCATGTTGCCCTAGGGGAGGTTTAAGTTGGAGCTGAGGAACAGCCTGTCTCAGGCTGCCCAGGGCAGGGCTGGAGTCCCCCTGATCCCTGGAGGGGTTTCCAAGCTGTGGAGATGTGGTGCTGAGGGACAGGGCTCAGTGGTGGCCTGGCAGGGATGGGGCAAGGGTTGGACTCAATGATCTGAAAGGTCTTTTCCAATTATATGGTTCTATTTGTTCTGTGAGCGTGCTCATGTGTGTCCATGGGGTGGACCCAGCTGGCCATTCCCATCTCTGACCTTTCCCAGACCCCCATCCAGGGCATCCCCGAGCACTTTGCTCGGGTGCTGTGCCCAAAGCCCTCGCTCACTGGGTGGTCACAGGCAGCGGGTGCTGGCTGAGGGGACAGACACCATATTGCCGCTTTCTAAGCACCCTTGGCGGGCTGTAATCCGGCTGTTTTGGCTGCCGATTAGAGCGGCTGTTCCCTGGATTACCCGTCCCGGCTGGCCCCTGCCCGCCATGGGGCTGCTCGGTGCCGGCTGCCGTGGCCCTGGGGAGACGTGGGGCTGTGGAGGTGCTGCTGGCGGGGGCGAGTGGTCTGCGCCGTGTCCTGCCGTGTCTCGCCTTCTCTGCAGCTGAATGGGGGGAGTTCTGCCACTGACCCCCATAGATCTGCCTCCCCTGGGCTCCAGTTTCCCAAGACAGACCCCTCGGCCAGATCCTGCCCTGGCATCGGCAGAGGAGGCTCCTGGTAGATCATCGAGGTGATGGTGGAGATTAACCAGCCCCTCTCACAGCTCCTTACTGTGAGACCCCACAGAGACCCTGCTGTGACCCCACGGGGAGTGCGGGACACGGAGCTGGCCCTCGGAGCTCCCCGTCCTGCTGCAGTGTCCCCTGTCCCTGTCCCCTCTCCGGGGCTGGCAGCAGCACGGCTTGCGCACCAGGCACTTGGCTTGCACGCGGCAGCTCGCCCAGCGCAGCGGCTTTGCTGTGGGGTCAGCTGTGGCTCCCGTGGGTCAGGCCGGTGCCCTTCCTGCAGCGCCCGTGGCCGTGCCCAGGGTCCCGCGGGGATGCGAGCCCAGGAATCGTGGGGCGGTCTCGACAGACGGGGAGACCGTGCCGCGCTCTCGGCCCGGCCCCACGCTGCGGGGTTTGCGCTGGTGTGTTTCTGTCGGGGGCTGTCACCCACCAGCACCGTGACCCCATAGCCGGGGTAGGTGCTGTCTCCTGACGGTCACACCCTGCACTCTCGCAGTGTCCGCTGTGTGCGGATCCCAAAGCGTTTCGCAGACCCCGAGGCCTCTCCTCTGTTATCCCTGCGAGGCAGGACCAGTTTCCGTCGTGCCAAAGCGGGAGCTGCCGTGTGGAGGACCTACGAGGCTTGTCCCTGTGTCAGCGCCTGGTGGGAGCGCCGGGAGCAAACCCAGTTCGTGCCGGCGCGGCCACGGCGCCGTCAGTCCCTGCTGCACGCCTGTGGCCACAAGCACGGGACAGCTGGAGGTATTCTCTTAGGAAATAGCCAGAAGATGGACCGTGGCATAGATGCGAATTTGTTTTGGAGACATTTTAAGGAACTTGTCAAACTCTACGAGGAGGAAGCTGGTGGCGTCTGTCCTTGAGGTGGTCATTGGGAGAGTGGTCACCTCCCCAGCCAGGGACTGGGAACCTGCTTGGAGTGGTGGGGCTGCTGGGAGGGGACAGGGGTGCCCAGGAAGAGGGGACAGACAGGCCGCTGCCCTGCCGGGGACTCTCCCATCGCTCTCCGGGGGCTTGTGGGGGACGCACAGCCTGAGCCGGCGGTTCCCTGCCGCGGGGGAAGGAAGGGGCAGGAGTCTCGGTTCCTGTTGTCCAATTGAGCATTAAATATAGGCTATTAAGCAATTTTCTTTGCAGGAAGTGTAGAAATACCGCTGTGTGTGAGCACGGCCTCTGTCAGACACCCAGAGCCCTGGAACTTGCCTTGCAGTGCGAAACTGGCCTCCTCAGCAGCCTCTGCTCTCTCCCTTGGCAGCAACATTAACCCTTCGCTGCCAGACTTGTCAGCAGCTTTGGCTTTCACTTGACCCGCCCGCAGCCTCCGCCCGCCCTGGGTGCCCCGATAGCACAGCTGAGCCTCAGCGAGTTCTGCTTTTTTTTTCAGCTTAAATAGCAAACTGGCTGCTAAGTCAGCTCCGGGGGGAGCCCCCACCTTCTGAGCCAGCAGGATGACTTTGTCCCTGGCTCATCTGATCTCTTGCTCTCCACAACTCCCTGACAGGAGGTTGGAGCCAGGGGGGATTGGTCTCTGCTACCAAGGCACAAATGACAGGACAAGAGGAAACAGCCTCAAGTTGCCCCAGGGGAGGTTTAGGTTGGAGCTGAGGAACAATTTGTTGCCCTGCAGGGTTGTCCAGACCTGTCCCAGACTGCCCAGGGCAGGGCTGGAGTCCCCCTGATCCCTGGAGGGGTTTCCAAGCTGTGGAGATGTGGTGCTGAGGGACAGGGGTCAGTGGTGCCCTGGCAGGGATGGGGCAACAGTTGGACTTCATCTGAAAGGTCTCTCCCAACCCAAATGATTCTATGAGCTTTGACTCCTTCCCCTGGAGGGTTTTTTCCCCAAAATGCAGATGAGAGGTTCAAGATTTTAGGAAAACAGGATACTGGAAGTGCAGATGGGTGTAATAGTGGCACAGGGAGGATGATGAAGCCCCTCTGTGCCAGCTCCTTCGCTTGCCCTGAGACCTGGTGTGGGAGCAGGTGCCCCTCTCTTCTTTTCCAGACAAGCCTGACGCTAATTTTAGCATCCTCTTCACCCCTGGGACTCGGCCACATCATTCAACGATCCTCCGTTATCGCTGTCTCACCAGGAGTTATCTCCTGCCCCCCTGACTATTTATAAGCACCATGGGCCATTGTTGTGCCACCAGCTCTGGGGGCTTCTCAGCTTCGCTCTGGTGGCTGCAGAGCCCCAAACTCACTCTCAGTGGAAGGGGTGGCCCTGGCAAGGGGTGCTGCTCAAACTCTGGTCACCTTGCCCGGGGCCACAGAAGCTTGGGGATTTGCACCCACTGGGGGTCCTGCCCAGCTGGTGGTGACATGAGGGGTGTCACCACAGGTCTGTTTTGGCTGGGGACATGCCGTGTGTTGTGCGGGCAGGGGATCGGTAATGCCGCAGCCACGGCCGGCCGATGGTCAGCGCAGAGCGGATGGAGGAGAGGAAATGGGTCCTTAAGTCATTAACGTCACCTTCGGTGGTATTCTGGAGGAGGTCAGAGGCCACCTGGCTCCGGGGGACCGGGTTAAAGTCCCCAGCCCTCCGACTGCTCCGGTGAGGGATACGAACGTGTCGAAGGTGGCTGGGGCTGAGCTCTGGGCAGGACTAGCCCCAGGGCTCTGAGCAGAGACTCTCTGAGAGCAGCTTTAACACTTGGAGAAAGCTTTAGATTCTCTTTTCCCACAGAGGGGAAAACAAAGCACTCAAAATTCTTTTGCGGTTAACTTTTGGCTGTCGGTGTCCGAGAGGAGGGCACGGCCTTTGTGAACGTGTTCCCACCTGGGCTTGGAAAGGAAAAAGGAGGCTGAATTTTTGGATTTTGAGCAAGGAAATGCCCAGGGGGCTTAGTGTTGGGTCTTCCTAATGCCACCTGAACACCCTTGTGTGGTCCAAGTAGAAGTTGTCCTCGGAGGTGGTGCCGGGGGGCGTGCGTGTGCCTGCGTGTGCAGGGTTATGGGGCCGGTTTGAAAAGCCAATCCCGGATCCGCTCAGGTCACTGCCAGTAAGAACTTAATAGGATTCAGATCCCGGGGAAGAATCTGCAGCTTGGGAAGCAATAAACCTCTGTGTTATCACCTGCCTGTGGGGCAGGAGATGGAGCCCGGGCAGAGGGGCCATCTCTTGTGGGGTAGCCCTAGCAGTGCCCCCCTGGATCACTGGTTCCAGATCCCCTGTGGTTATCGGGTTTTTCTGAGGTTCAGTCTCCTGTGGCGTATTTTGGTGGTTGCTGCACCGAACCCTGCAGAGTTTCGGCACTGGGGTGGGTGCAGGGGGAGAGCAGCGCTCTCGGGGCGTCCCTGGTGCCGGAGGAGCCTCGTGGGATGGGTCCCTCCATGGGAACTGGCTGGCTGGGATTGCGCATCCACCTGCATCCTGCTCTTGGAGGGGTTTTTCCTTTACTAACGTTGGCGTTTTCCCCCTCCCGCTCTCTCTGCAGACCTGTCGGCGGCCAAGCGCAAGTTTGCAGATTCCCTCAATGAGTTTAAATTTCGCTGCATCGGCGACGCGGAAACGGATGATGAGATCTGCATCGGTGAGTGGGGGGTGCTGGGCCCCTGGGTGGCTCTGGAGCCATGCTCCAGACCCCTGAACTGAGCAGGGCACGGGGCAGAAACACAGGCGAGGACACCAAGGGGCCTGGGAATTTATCTGGGTGCTTTCCTGCCCGCTGGCAACGGCACCCTTCTGCTGGTTCAACTGGGAATCACAGACTGGGTTTGGTGGGAAGGCACCTTTCAAGGTCATCTGGTCCAACTGCCCAGCAGGGAGCAGGGCCATCTGCAACTAGAGCGGGTTGCTCAGAGCCCCATCCAACCTCCCCTGCAATGGGGCCAGGGATGGGGCAGCGACCGCTACTCGGGGCAACTTGGACCAGGCTCTCACCACCCTCAGCATCCACAACTTCTTCCTTCTCTCCAGTCTAAATCTCCCTCTTTGAGTGTAAACCCATCCCCCCTTTGCCCTGTCCCAACAGGCCCTGCTCCAAAGTCTGTCCCCATCTTTCTGACAGGCCCCTGGAAGCCCTGAAAGGCCCCCAGCAAGTCACCCCAAAGCCTTCGCTGAACAAGCCCAACATCAGCAAAACCTTCCCAATAAGTCAGTTGTCGCTTCACGGCCTAAATCTCACCCTGCCAGATGGGAAAGGAAGACAGTTTCCCATATCTGAAAGCACTGAGGTTACCCATCCCTTTCCCGTTGGAGAGCAGGTCTCTGGAGAGGTGGCTGTGGCATGGGGCTGTGCTCTGAAGGAGAGGACCAGCCTCACTGGCAGCTGCAGGAGCAAAGGACCCGGCAGGATCCCGCAGCGCAGAGCCGGCCGCGCTCTCCCGACAGCGCCCAGCCCGACCACGGAGCTTCTCGTGGCACAGGGGCAGCAGCTTCAGCCGCTTCACTCCATCTGATCCTGCTTCTGCCCCAGATGAACCTCTAGAGCTTACTGTGCTCATCGTCTGGAGCCAGCAGAGCAAATGAGCTTTAGCCCTGATTTAACTTTGCTTATTTACTTGTGCCCAGGCTCTCAGCAGAAATAGCTTCCTCATCCAGGCCCGGTGCTGAGCCGTGGGGCCGGTGCTGAGCCCTAGGGCCGTTCGGTGACCGGCTGCTGGGTAGGGCAGGTTAGAGCTGAAGGTCTGGTGTTTCTCCCTGGAGGTGGGAACACCGTGCTGGGGATGCTCTGCTACCAGTTGCTTCTGCTGGCAACGGGAAGCCAGCCCCCAACAAGCAACCCACCCAAGCCCCTCAAAACACAAGCAACCAACCCCTCCTGTTCAGTCTCTCTTTTTATAGAAAAAAATCACATAAAAAAAAAATACTAAAAAAATCTTTACATGAAAAGACTCCCTTTTCACAAGGAGTCACATAGAAAAGACAAGGGGTAGTGGATACAAGTTGCTTCTGGGGAGATTCCAATTGGATTCCAGACGGAAATTTTTCACCGTGGAAGCAATCAGACATCAGAATATTCTTCCAAGAGAAATGTTGGATTCTTTAACTTTAGACAGTTTTAAGGCTCAGCTTGACAGGGTGCTGGGCCAGCTCATTTCAGCGGTGTTTCTTTAGCTTAGAGGGTTGGCCTAGATGATCCTTGAGGTCCCTTCCAACCTGGGAGACAGTGAAGTGGTGTTGATGCTGACATGTGGTGTGTCCCTTCCAGCCAAGTCTCTGCAGGAGTTCGCCACGGTGCTGCGGAACCTGGAGGACGAGCGGATGCGCATGGTACGGCTCTGGCTGCCGGGTGCGGGGAGGGCGGGGGCACCGCTGCTGCCACCGCCACCGGCAGCTCTGCCTGCAGTGGGTGACGTGGCACGGGGCTCCCTGGCACGGGCTGAGCCCCGGTGCCTCTTTCTGTGCCCGGGGGAGCCGCTGTGGAGAGCAGAAGGGTGGGAGGGTGAGCTTGAAGGGGGGGAACACTTGAAGAGCATCAATGACCGTGTCCTCTTGTTGGAAACTGGGTGGTGCTGGGGCTGGTGGGGCTCGCTGGGGTGAGGAGAAGGTTGGGTGCAAGCCCCTCGGCCTCTGAGCTGCAGGGGTGAAGCGTGGGGTGTTCCCTGGGCTGCAGGAGGGTATCCGTGGGAAAGGTTGAGGGGTGGTTCCGGGTGCCAGAGGCTGAGGTGGGTGAGTTGTGTCTGTCTTTGCCCCTAGATCGAGAACGCCAGTGAGGTGCTGATCACACCGCTGGAGAAGTTTCGCAAGGAGCAGATTGGGGCTGCTAAGGTAAACTGCTGCTGCCCCAGCTGCCCTCTTCTCGGGGAGCTCAGGAGCAGAGGTCAGAGCTGCACGGTGATGGCCGGGACCTGGCACGCTTCCCCTCCCTTCCAGAAGGAGCTGGAGGGGCTGGAGCGTGGCCAGAGAAGGGCAACGGAGCTGGGGAAGGGTGTGGAGCAGGAGTGTGGGGAGGAGCGGCTGAGGGAGCTGGGCTTGTTCAGCCTGGAGCAAAGGAGGCTCAGGGGAGACCTTCTGGCTCGCCCCAACTCCCTGACATTCAGGAGCTTGGAGCCAGGGAGGGTCGGGCTCTGCTCCCAAGGAACAAGCACCAGGACAAGAGGAACCTGCATCAAATTGCCCCAGGGGAAGTTTAGGTTGGAGCTGAGGAACGATTTGTTCCCCTCCAGGGTTGTCCAGGCCTGGCAAGCAGTTTTCTTGCCATAGCGTCTTTGGACCATCCCTGAATCTGGATGTTTTGCCGAGCCCTGGACTTAGGGAATAGAGGAAGGGCTCCTCCAGATCATGGATTTTGGCAACGTAAGCTGCTTTCCTGTAACTATCCGACAATCACAGATAAAAGCAGCTTCGTCTGCTCCCAGCTGATGCCGCCTGGCCTTGGTCCCATCTCATGCTGTTCAGAAGGGGATGAGCTCCCGCCCGGATCCTACCCGACACAGGGCGAGGTCTTCATGGCTGCCCTGGTGCCACTGTGTTCAACATCCCAATTTTTGTTCTGTTTTGTAGGACGCCAAAAAGAAATACGACAAGGAGACGGAGAAGTATTGCGGTGTCCTAGAAAAGCACTTAAACTTGTCTTCTAAGAAGAAAGAGTCCCAGCTTCAGGAGGTGAGAGCAGGCTCTGGTTTCCCAGCTCCGGCTGTAGTCCTGCTGAGCTTCCCGCCGCTGTACACGCATTTTCTTCCCTCCTTCTGGCTGCGAGCGGCGGCTTTCCCCCTCTTGCCGTAATCCAAGGGGATGGAGCTGTTTTGGAGCAGTCCCAGAATGGAGAGCGCTGAAAAAAAGAGCAGCAGAAAGGAGCTGGCTCTGCTGCGGGCGTCCCTTGTGCCAGCACGAGGCATGGACGCCCCGTTCCCTTCCCTGCAAGTGCCTGTGGTGGCTTCGCTTGGGCTTCGTGGGAGGAGGGATCAGGCTCAGTGCTTCCCAACTGCTCTGGGAGCCCATGGCCAAGGGGGTCCGTAGCTGGTGACCGTGCCAAACGCTCTCTCTGGATGAATACATGGAGTTTTCAATCGCAGCTTCCGCCGCCGGAGTTCCCTGCGCTGGGGGTGGTCCCTGCGGGATGCGCGCCTGTGTTTTTTGGGCACGATGCCGGTGTGTTGCTGAGCTGCTTGTGGGGGAGCTGGTGGGTACTGGCTGCTGCGCGGGGTTAGCTCAGGCGGTGGTCTGGTGCCCAACGTGGGGACTCAAGAGAGCAGAGATAGCTGCGGCACAAATAATCATCTTCCACATCACGGTTGGAGAGGGGCAGGAATGAGGGTTGACGAGCCAGCGTGGTCCGTGCAGGGGTGTTCTGGGACTGCAAATAGCTTACCATGTGGAAGCACCAGGACATCCCAACAGACAGAGTCTGAGGGGCCTGGAGCATCTGTGTGGCCAGGAAAGGCTGAGAGCCCTGGGACTGTTCAGCTGCAGAAGAGCAGCCCCAGAGGGGAGCTGAGCAAGGCTGAGCAAGAGCTCAAGGGCCCCCGGGGGGCGAGAGGCTGGGGCCAGACTCTGCTCAGTGGTGCCCAGCACCAGGACAAGGGGCACTGGGCACCAACTGCAACCCAGGAGGTTCCATCTGAACAGGAGGAGCAACTTGTTTGGTGGGAGGGGGTTGGAGCCTGGCCCAGGCTGCCCAGAGAGCTTGGGGAGTCTCCTTGTCTGGAGAGATTCCAAAGGCGCCTGGACCCTGCGCTGCTGGACCCCCTGCTCTGGGTGACCCTGCTGGAGCAGGGGGGTGGCACCAGAGGAGCTCCAGAGGGCCCTTTCAACCCCCACCCTGCTGGGATCCTGCACTGCAGGCAGTGGCTGTGTGCGGGATGCTGTGTGAGCTGCGGCTGCTGGTGCGTGTTGAGTAGCGCTGGCTGCTGGTGCCATCTGCTGGCATCTTCCACCCCAACGTTGATTTTTTTTTTTTTTCTGGAAAAGCAGGAGGAGGCTGGAGCCAGCTCCCAAGTTCAGGTGCTGGGGCCTTTTCCCCTGGGCCAGTAGGAAGCTCACACTGGTTTTGGTTTTGGGAAACCTGAAGCTTCATCTGGTGCCCTGATGTCCTGCGAGGAGAGGGCTCGTGTCCAGGAGATTGGGTAGTTTCTATTTCCTAACCTCCTCTTGCTGTCCTCATCTGGAGGGCGATAGCGGCCACATGTGCAACTGCTGCAGTGAGGCGGGGAGCAAACCATGGGAATTCTCTGCTCTTTTGGCTGCTGACCAGTTCAATAACACGCAGAGTCTAATCTGCCGTCTAACTCCAGGCAAAGTTCTGGGATTGCATCATATTTTCTGCTTTTCAGAACTCATTTTTCTAACTCCCTGAGCCTGGGGGCCACAGGCACGCGGCACAGGCACAGCCCGCGGGGAGGACGAGCCCTTCCACGGCCGCGTCACGCACAACGTCGGGAATAAGCGACGGCTCAAATGCAAGCGGTTATTTGCCAGCCGGTTTTGCAGAGCACCGTCCGTCCATCCAGCCCTGATAGGATGTGTGGGATGGTGTGTCCTTCTCCCAGGAGTTCCGGCTCTGCCCCAGACACAGCGAGGGCCCCGTGCTGGGCTCGGCCGGGATGGCGGAATTTGCCGCCTTTTGAGCAACAAAGGCGGTTTGTGCCGGGAATGGGGCTCTTTGCCCAGCAGCTTCAGTGGTGCTGAGGTCAGAGGGGTGGTGGGTCCCCCAGACTGACCTCCCCATGGGCACCTGCCCTGGGCCGCTCTACCCAAAGCGTTACGTGCAAAGGTGACAGCAGCATGTGCCGGGGGTGCCCGTGTCCCTCACCCGGCTCTCAGCACAGCGGCTCTGCTCCGCCTGCCTGGTGAGGTCATTTTTACTGACAGGGATTGGGGCATATCCCGATTTTGCCCTCCTGGGCTTTGCAAAGCAAAGAGGATCTGCTGTCTGCTGACCCACCAAAGTGAGTCGTGCTCTGGAGAGGGTGGTGAGTGCCTGGACGGCCAATTTGGCCCCGGGATGCTCCAAGCTGTCTCCTGTTGCGGTGCTTTCCAGAAAGCAGAGAATTAATTGCCTTTTGTTGTCACAGGCTTCTCGTTCTTCTCGCTTCTAATGCGTGATTTTCTCCACAGCTGTCAGGGAGGTGAGAACATGAGTCATTCCACAGCTGAAGAAAGGGCTGTGCCATCTGTCCAGCCCTGGGCTGGAGGCTGAAGCTGGATCTGTTCTGCATGGATACGTTCCCATTAAACCCAGATGTCCTCTGGTTGG
The DNA here is from genome assembly GCA_013396935.1 of Baryphthengus martii. Lineage (NCBI taxonomy): Eukaryota > Metazoa > Chordata > Aves > Coraciiformes > Momotidae > Baryphthengus > Baryphthengus martii. The sequence continues at coordinate 1,249,922 of VWZK01012980.1, read as the reverse complement.
GCGGCCAAGCGTTCCCGGTCAGTAGTAACTTGGTGTTTCCTCTTTCATCTCCCCGGCGCTCGCAGGCGGACAGCCAGGTCGACCTGGTCCGGCAGCATTTCTACGAGGTCTCCCTGGAGTATGTCTTCAAGGTGCAAGAGGTCCAGGAGAGGAAGATGTTTGAGTTCGTGGAACCTGTAAGTGAGCGCTCAAGCTGCCTCAGCCCACAAAAAAAATGGGGGATTGCGGTGAGAAGGTGGCTTGGAGGGAGCGGGGCTGTGGTGTGGGTTGTCCCTGCGGTGGGGTGGGTGAGTGGGGAGCTCCAGCCTCACCTCACAACCCCTCTCTCAGAAGGAGATTTTGGGGGAGAAGACACCTGTGTGAGCCCTGGGGCACGGAGCCATTAGCTTGGTAGCCACAAACATGCTGGAAACATTTACTTTTTTATTGTGTGGACGTCTCTGTTGGGCTGGGCTGGGCTGAAGGGCTCCCTGGTAATTAAAGTGCTGATCAATAGATAACAGGTGAAGTCAAGAGACAAGGGGCACCGGGCACCAACTGGAACCCAGGAGGTTCCCTTGGAACAGGAGGAGAAACTTGTTTGGTGGGAGGGGGTTGGAGCCTGGCCCAGGCTGCCCAGAGAGCTTGGGGAGTCTCCTTCTCTGGAGAGATTCCAAAGGCGCCTGGACCCTGCGCTGCTGGGCCCCCTGCTCTGGGTGACCCTGCTGGAGCAGGGGGGTGGCACCAGAGGAGCTCCAGAGGGACCTTCCAATCCCAGCCATTTTGTGTGATTCTGAAAAAAAGAGGAATAGGCTTGACTAGGGGGAAAAAACCCTATAGAGCTGTAATGTTCAGGAGGGAGGAAGAGTGCAGGGGTGACAGAAATAGGAAAGAAAGAATTTTCTAAGAAAAATCTACCTTTACTCAGGTGCTAAATCCTTTAAAGCTTCTCTAGGAAGTGTCAAACTTCCCAGCTCTTTGCAAAGGCAGTTCCTGCTGAGCAGAGTAACTGGGAGCCATAGAATCACAGCATGGTTTGGAAGGGACCTTAAAGATCATCTTGTTCTATCCCCCCTGCCATGAGCAGGGACACCTCCCACTAGAGCAGGTTGCCCAGAGCCCCATCCAACCTGGATTTGAACACATTGAGTGATGGAGCATCCGCAGCTTCCCTGGGCCACCTGTTCCAATGTCTCACCACCCTCAGTCGGGGGGAACGCTGCCTGCTCTGCCCCACACCTCCCAGCCCTGCTCTCGGTAACACCAGGGCTCGGGTGACGCAGAGATGGGGGGACAGAGGGTGAGGGGTCCTGGGGTAGGGGTTTTCCTCAGCTTTGGAGACAGGAAGCACAGCCTCAGCTCTGGGGTCCATTCAGTGGAGATTTTTAGAAGTGAAACAAGTCGCAAAACATCTTCCCAGGGACTGCCATCAAACCCCTCATCCCCGGGGAGCTGCCGGGCCCCTTCCCCTCGGCAGCGGGGGCTCTGGGAGCGGCCGGGGGGCTCTACTGACCGTCTTGATTCGTTTTACCCCAACGCAGCTGCTGGCCTTTCTGCAGGGGCTTTTCACCTTCTACCACCACGGCTACGAGCTTGCCAAGGACTTCAGCGATTTCAAGACAGAGCTGACAATCAGCATCCAGAACGTGAGTGTGCCCGTGCCTGTGCCGCGCGTCCCTCGCCGGGACTGGCCTGCCGAGAAAAATAACGCTTTGGGGTAGATGTGAACGAAGGTTTTATCATCCTTTTTCTTGGGTGCTGTCAAGTAAAGGCTTTGACTGTGTTGTTGAAAGCAGGGGTTTAGTAAATGCTGCTCCATTGCACACGTAGCCTACGGAGCTGCACCTTCCCTGCGGCACCGCTTTCCCAGGAGGCAGCCAGCGGGCAGACGTTGTCACGTGCCCTGTGATTTTAGGGAATGTTTCGGGCAGTTTTCCAAGCGTTTCACGGTGCTGTTCTTCCTGGGAAGTGCAGCACTTTTTGCCATCCTGGTCCCCAGGCCGTGGAGCGGAGCTGTGGCCAGTGTGTCCGACATGTGCAGGGCTTTGGTGCGGTGGCATCGCAGCTTTGCTTTCTCTCTTGTTACCAAATTACTCTTTCTCTACCCCTTGGCAGACTTGTTTCTACCCCATGTAGGCTTCTACCTCTTCAGACTGGCTTCACTCTTTTGAAACAACTTTTTCACAACGCTCATTATACAAACAATTTGCCAATTGTTGTAAAATTTTTCTGTTACCTTCAATCCAAGCCCAGGAAGAAAATCTGTCCTGTGACTGGCACTGGGCTCCCCTGTGCCTGGGCTGTGGTGACCCAGCTCTGGGGTCCCACCTCATGGGGCTCTGAGCAACCTGCTCTAGTTGCAGATGTCCCTGCTTCCTGCAGGGGGGTCACACTGGATGATCTTTAGAGGTCCCTTCCCACCCAAACCAGTCTGTGATTCTCTGCGTGGTGCCTCCTTGCTGCGGAAGAGCCCACGTTGGGTCCAGGCACTGGAGGAGACATTGCTTTTGATTTTCAATTTTTCATTTAATGTCTGTGTTAATTTGCAGACAAGAAATCGTTTTGAAGGAACGAGGTCAGAGGTTGAGTCTTTGATGAAGAAGATGAAGGAGAACCCTCATGAGCACAAAAACATCAGCCCTTACACGATGGAGGGTTATCTCTATGTGCAGGAGAAACGTAAGTAAGAGCTTCTGGGGTTGGTGGTTTATTGGGATGTGGGGCATGAAGGATAATTCATCAGGCTGCAAAATCCATGAAAGAGAAGGATGGGTGGGATGTTAAGGTGGGAATGTGGGAGCCAGGTTCTCCCTGGGACAGAGAATCATTAAAAATGCCTGGTAAAGGTCTGTCCCCTGAACAGAAAGGGTCTGATGGTGCTTAACCCACCTGTGAAGTCCAAGGAGGCACAGAAACATGTGGTGTTAAATGATGATTAAACACAGAGGTTGTTAATGGGAGGGCGTGGAAACCGTCCCTGCTTCTGGGAATAAAAACCACTTGGGCTTTGTAGGTCACTTTGGAACCTCCTGGGTGAAGCATTACTGCACGTACCAGAGGGATTCGAAGCGGATCACCATGGTGCCGTTCGACCAGAAATCTGGAGGAAAAGGGGTGAGTGGCCATAGGCAGCGGGGACTGCGTCCCAGGGATGTCCCTCCGCGGAGCTGCCGGCTCCCCCGGGCTCATATTGACCCCTTTTTAGCAAGGCGCCCCAAATGCCAGGGAAGTGGGTCGGATTCATTCCAGGCTGAGCAGATGCTACCTGGGGAATTAATCTGCACCTCGTTTTAAAAAGAAATAGACAAGTGAACCCCTAGAATGCCACAGATCTTTGGAAATATCTGAGCTGAGATCAGAGCTGTTTTCCCAGGTGGGTAGAGCCCTTTGGACATTGCTCTGACTCATCCTCCAGATGCCAGGCCGGTGCCTGCACAGAGCTGCTTGTAAGGCTGAGTTTGCAGCACCTGCCTCTGGGCTGGGACTGGGCCCTTTTTCCTTTGATTTTTAGGTCTGTCCTTTATTTACTTATTTCTGTTTGTGAAAGGAGAGACCTTTACAAGCCGAAACGTGCACAGCTTCCACGGTTCCGCTCGGAACCCACTGGAGCAGGGAAGCTGGACCAGATGATCTCCAGAGGTCCCTTCCAACCCCCTCCACGCTGGGGTTCCCGACACGGGTGTCAGGGTGTGGAGCAGCCCAGGGACGGGTGACAGGAGATGTTGGTGCTGCAGGAGGAGACCCATCGCTCGTGGGTCGCAAAGGACGCTGTGCGTGGTGTCAGCTCCTTGTGAACGTGCCCCAGGCTGTGGCTGGAGCCGGATATTAGTGGGTTTGAAGTGAAGACATTCCCTGAATACCGCCTGGGGAATCTGGCAGCTTGGGAGCATCCGTGTGCCCGCAGCAGAGCCAGGCTGGGGAGGTCTGGGTGCAGGTGGGAAAGCTCTGCAGGGAGCTCTCTCAGGTCTGTCTTCCTGGGTCTCTAAAGTTGTTTCCTGGAAAAAATGGTGATGTCAGGGAACAGGGTGGTCAGCCAAGGTGTCATGACACCGGCAGAGAGAGCACAGAAAAGTGACCATCTCCAGGAACTCCTTCAGAATTTGTTTTCTATTGAGCAACGGGCAGATTTGAAGCGTGACGTGAGGAGCGAGGTCTGTGCTGGCAGGGCCTGAGCAGGGCTTTCCTCCAGCAGAGGACAGCAGTGCACACGGATCCCGCCGGATCTCTCGGCCGCTGGGAATCCAGCACAGCTGGGATGCAGGCACCTGGATGGGAAGGATGGTTTTGTCGTTGCTTTGTTATGTAATAACCATTCTAAGACAAGTTTGCTCCCGTTTACGAGTTCTCTCGTGCTGAGTGCTGCCAAAAATGCAACCTGGAGTGAAAATTGACAGCCAGGTCTCTCTGGTGCGTTGTTCAGCCCTGGAAAATAAAACTGGCTTTGCCCACAAGTTGGGGTGCAGCGTTCCCTGCCTGCCTGGAGCGTGGGTTGCGTGGTGCGGGGTGCACAAACGTCATTGTGCGTGTTCTGAATGGAAGGCTCCTCGTGAAAGATTTCGGACTAAACACGTTTGCAGGGGTGAAGAAACAAGTCCTCGTGTCAGAGATACAAGCACATCTCTCTAGCAGGCGGATGTTGCCGTGTCCCCCCAGGTCTGAACACGTTCAGTGAAGGTGCAGTGGGTGCCGGGGATGGGCACAAGGAGGGGTGATTTGTTCTCGGCCTTACCTGCGAGATTTTTTATTTTTTTTTTGCCTCTTCTCAGGGAGAAGACGAAGCTGTAACCCTCAAATCCTGCACGCGGCGGAAAACAGACTCCATCGAGAAGAGGTTTTGCTTTGATGTGGAAGCTGTGGATCGGTGAGTGCCGAGGGGCAGGGCGCCCGCCGGGCGTTGCTCCCGCCGGGCGTAGCGAAAGGTTGTACTCATTGTGCGTGGCCTTCCTGTGGGGGCGGCAGGAAAGCTGGAGAGGGACTTTTTATAAGGGCTTATGGGCATAGGACAAGGGGCAGTGGTTTGCAACTAGAGATTTAGATGAGACATTGGGAAGAAGTTCTTTACTCTGAGGGTGCTGAGACACTGGAAGGGGTTGTCCAGAGAAGCTGTGGAGCCTCATCCCTGGAAGCATTGAAGCCCAGGCTGGATGAGGCTCTGAGCAACCTGCTCTGGTGGGAGGTGTCCCTGCCCATGGCAGGGGTATTGGAACGAGGTGATCTTTAAGATCCTTTCCAACCCAAACCATTCTGTGATTCTTGGGCAGTTCTACAGTTTCCGTGTTTCTCTTCCTCTGGAGTCATTCCGTGGATGGAAAGCATTAGTCCATGGAAACACGCTTCTCCCTGGTGCTTCCAACCAGGTGCTCTCCACACATCGAGGTCGTGCTGCGGTTTACAAGGTGCTGAGTTTACTCGAGTCTCTCTAACGTTGTTGTCACGCTTCTGCAGCCTCTGGCCACGGGAGGCTGCAAGTGTGGAAAAGATGCTCTGTGGGTATTTTTGGCAGGGATGTGACGCCGCTTTCCAGCGCTGGGCATGTGCTGGAATCACTTCAGCTGTTGTGGTGGGGAGTGGCTGTTGCTGGATGGTGAAGGAAGCCCGGATTGCGCCTCAGGGCTCTTCTCATTTACTACTCTTTCCTGAAGGAGTAAAGTGCTTTCTGATGGGATTTACCACGTGGCAGCTGCACCAGCTGTACGTGTGGATTCCATCTCTAGCGCCTGTTACCGTCTCTAATTAGCATCGCGCACAACTTACATAGATAAACAGGGAGACCGGCCTGGGGCTGCTGGTCCAAGTGGCGTTGGTTACTGCCTCCTGTCTTCCTCGCTGCAGGAAGCTCACGTGGCTCACAAAAGCTCACTCCAAAGTCACTGGGTGCCTGTGCCCTCCCCGTTGTGTGCCTGTTGATGTCCCAGCTGTCCTCTCCCCTCCGCTGGCTACCACGGGAATGCCCAGGAGGTCTCGGGAACACCCGAGTTCATCCAAACCCGAGGTGTTGACGAACGCTGGAATAACCCACGGTGCCTCTACCTGCCCAGCTTGTGCTTCCGCAGCGTTCCGGTGCCAGCCCCTCTCACTGCCAGCCCAGCCCAGGGCAGGGAGGGGTGGGGGTGATGGAGCTCTGCCGGTGTTGGCTGAGGGAGAAGATAACCCCGGGGCTGCCTCCCGCTCTCTGGAGCTCTGCTTTCCTCCAGAAAGCTGCAATATTTCTGCTGACATGGGGATTTTTATTTTTTCCTACGCCCTGAGGATATTTTTTTTTT
>VWZK01012980.1:1198348-1243664 GCA_013396935.1 Baryphthengus martii | reverse complement strand
TTTTTTTTTTTTTTTTTTTTTGTAACGTGAAAATCAAAATAGAAGCAGGAGGAGGAGAAGCCAGCCACCACAATAGTTTTCTTCTGCGGTGTGTTCAGAGGCAGCTGAAGCTTCCCTTGATGTCTGGAGCCTGCTAGGCATGGGATCAAGAGCTACTCCAGAAATGTGCCTGCTCAGTGTAAATAATGGCAGAGGAGCGGCAAAGGCGGAGAAACCCGAGGAACTGCTCGTTTCATGTGCACGTTCCTGCTGCAAGAGATCGCCTCTGCCCGGGGGGACAGCGAGAGCAGAAAACAGGGAATAAAAGGCTGGTTTTCCCCAAATACACAGGCAACTCTGCTTGGTTTTGGGGTCAGAATGTGTCATTGGTTGTCTAAAATGATGGTTCTTTCCAAAATAGTTAAGCTAAGAGGAAGAGGAAGCAGCAGGCTTTGCCTTGGCCAAAGAGGAATGTGATGTGCCCACCCTGTCCGCCCCTTCCTGGGACACTCCTGCTGAGCGTGGGGAGATCTGGGCACCATCAGGACTCCGGGTGATGCCGTCCGTGGCCAGGGTTGGCTGGAGATTGCTTCACCTTGCCTGATTTTACAAAGTTGGGTGTATCGAGGAATAGTTTCCTTGCCAGCCCCGGATTATCAGGGATTAGCAGTGTGTGGATGCCACCCTGAAGACGTCCTGCCAGAGCCAGGCCCGGTGTCGCTGTGTGGCCCTGGGGACCGCAGGTGACCTGGAGCTCCTTGTGCAGAGGTGCCCGGTCGCACCCAAGGGGCTGGGACTCACCTGGGCTCCATGGGGAGGGAGAGCTGTTGTGCCAGGGGAGATCTGGGTTAGACTTGAGGAATAATTTCTTGCCCTGCAGGGTTGTCCAGGCCTGTCCCAGGCTGCCCAGGGCAGGGCTGGAGTCCCCATGATCCCTGGAGGGGTTTCCAAGCCGTGGACAGGGGTTAGTGGTGCCCTGGCAATGGTTGCGCTGAATCTGAAAGGTCTTTTCCAACCAGAGTGAATTTGTGATTCTATGGAGTTATCTCTGATTTAGGGATCCAATCACAGGCAAAAAACTTCAACCCGCACTCTCCACCCAAATCTACTGGCCACAAGTGAGAGGATGTCTTTGCCCAAAGGCCAGGTGGAGCCATCTCTGGGCCTGTATTCACAGAATGGAGAAGACTTATTTGTGTAGTGGGGTTTTTGTCTTGGGCTGGGTTTTTTTGGCCGGTTTCTTTTTGTTTAGTGTTTTTTTAATTACCTCTACTAATAGAGAAGTTAGAAACTTGACATCTTGCTCTTCAGCCCCATGCAGGAAGTCTGGGTATGGTTAAGGCAAACATCCCCAAGATGCTTCTGTCTCAGGCACGTCCTGTGTTTTCACTTACTGCAGTTTCCCTCTTTCTCTTCTGTTTTCAACTTCTAAACGGTAATTTGACTTGTAACCAACATCCAGCAAAGAGTCAAGTATCTTGGAACTGGTAGGTGTATGTGGTCACCTTAATTCAGTTCAGAACACTGTGATACTGAGAAAACCAGGTGCGTTTGTGGTGTCGAAGGGTGAGCAGCCCCACTGGAACATGCTTCTCCTCAAATCTGAAGCCACCTTTCGAAGGTTAGCTTGGAGACAGGTGGATTAAGAGAGCAGGAAGATTTTTCTGTACTTGCTTCCTATGGACAATTAAATTGGATTGTCCCTTCTGAAGAACATGTGGAGTGAGAACCAAGTCCTGCAGGACTAGGGCAGGGATCGTCCCCCTGGACTCGGTGCTGGTGAGGCTGCCCCTCGAATCCTGGTGAGGCTGCCTCTCGAATCCTGGGCTCAGTTTAGGAGGAGGAAGAAGGAGGAGGTTCAGGAAGGAGGAAGAAGCAGCGCTGGGAGTGCTCAGGGCTGGGCTTCTCCCTCTGGTGCGATCAAACCTGCAGTAATTACGGTTTGCTCAGGTATCAAATCACAGCCACGCTCCTATAAGCACCTAGGAGGAAATGTCACTTTCTCCTTGAGTATTTTTACCTCTTCTCGCCATAAATTTTGCGCAGCTCTTCGAGCTCTGTCCGTGCATCTCTCAGGGTGTTGTAGTGTGCAGTGTGACCCCAGCGGTATGGAGCTGACTCGGGCCCAGGAGCGAGGGGACCACCTCCAGCCCTCCCCGGCTTGCGACACAGCCTGGAGGTGGCAGCCTAGACCGGTTCTTTGCCATTGGGTTCATCCACAGAGCAATGGGATTGTTGTCAGTGCTGCATTTTGGGAAGCTGGGGGACGTGTAACATGGGTGCAGGCTTGGAGCTTTCCAAAGAACACCCAGAGAAGCTGTTGCTTGTTGTGGGGGCGGGAAGATTGTTTTTAATTCTCTAAAAATAATTCAGCACTACTGAGCTGAAAATCTTGAGCCTGATGTGTCGTTACAACACTGCTGCCTTTTCCTATTGTCCCATAAGGAGATGCCAAAGTTCCCAGTGCTGAAGACTCCAAAGCTGTGGTCCAGGTGTTTGTGAGGGGTCTACGAAATCCCTGACGCTGCCTTTGCAGTTGGTTCTGATTTTCAATGTGGGAATATTGCTTTTGTAATTTTATTGCTTTGTTACACCAAAATTAGCCCCGGAACGGTGGTGTCGTGGTGTCTGCCTGAAACACCTTCCCAGCCTGATGGATACTGCGTGCTGCTGCTAATGCTCTTAGTTGTTTGTTTGTTTTTTTTTCTAACTAAACTTATTTGCAGTCTGTGTGTGTTAAATCACTTTAGTAAACAAGGTGAGCAGGGCTGACAGCCAGCGTCTTACAAACCGAGCCTTAGGAGCAGGAGTATCTCATTTGGTTGATGACAAAGGTTTGTCATTTATTGTGATGTAGGTCATCGCTCGGGGCCTGGAGCCAAGCGCTTCTGATACCCACTGGCTTTTATGGCAACAGGAAGGTGTCCAGAATTTGGTGGGGTTTTGTCTCCTAAGGGCAGTAAACTCAGTGGGCGATGTCTCTCCCCTGGGCACCCTCCCTAGGGTGGCCGGCGCCGCGCTGGGCAGGCTGGGTGATGGTCGGCAGCGGGGTGAGCACACTGGTTGATGGTTGGCAGTGGGGTGGGTGGGCTGGATGACGGGTGGCAGCGGGGTGGGCGCTCTGCGATGAACCTGCCCGAGCGCTTCCCTCCCCAGGTGGTTTTTGGTAGGTCAGTTGTTGGCTTTGCTCTGGGGATGCACTTTGTAGATGGGTACTTATTTTCTTTCTGACCACGTCAGGGCTCGCTGCCCAGCGCTGGGGCCGGGCAGTCGGTGGCCACCCCATCTCTGCTGGTGTTGGGCACTCGCTGGTGCGTTGGACGGCATGTGCGAGACAACCTGTACTTGTTCCTCTGCCGGTGTCGCCTTTCCAGTGACCTTTCAAACAAAGCCACCCGTGGGGTTTGCAGGCGGGCTGGCAGCGAGCGGATGAAGCTCATTCTGCCCTCGATGGCCACGGAGACCCATGGTGGATCCTGTCCCTGCTGAGTGAGCTAGTGGTGGTTGTGCTGACCTTGCTTTAAGCTTTACATGGACGAATGAGACATTCTGAATCCAGGAACAAAATCCTGCCCCTCATTTACATTTTTTTCATGTCTTTGTTTTGCGGCCACATAGAATCATAGAATGGTAGGAGTTGGAAGAGACCTCTGGAGATCGAGTCCAACCCCCCTGCCAGAGCAGGGTCACCCAGGGCAGGTCACACAGGAACAGATCCAGTTGGGTTTGCAATCTCTTCAGAGAAGGAGACTCCACCACCTCTCTGGGCAGCCTGGGCCAGGCTCCAACACCCTCACAGGAAAGAAATTTCTCCTCCTGTCGAGGTGGAACCTCCTGGGTTCCAGCTGGTGCCCATTGCGCCTCGCCCTATCCCAGGGCACCCCTGAAAAGAGCCTGGCCCCTTCTACTTGACGCCCACCCCTCAGAGATTTGTAAACATGAATAAGATCCCCCCCTCAGGCTTCTCTTCTCCATCTGACTGCTGGTGCCTTGAGCAGCACCTCATGACCGTGGGGTCGTGTCTAGGGTGGCAGCAGCCGGTGGGTGCACTGGGACTGCAAACTCCTCGGTGTCCTCCACGTCACTTGGCCCTCGAGACCCGGTTATTAATCCTCTCCTTGTTTTTTCATTCAACAGTTTAGATTGTCTCGGTATGATAAGCTGAAAGTTGAAAGTTCTTATCTATTCCTATTGCTTTCATTATTTGTTTGTTTGTTTTTTTTCTGGAAGAAGGAGAAGATATTGGACTTTCTTATTTTGTCTGCCTGCTCAGTCATAGCTACTTAAAAGGAGGCTGTTTGTCACAAAAGCTGAGATATTGAGAAAATTCAAATTTCCTGTGTAGTCTCTCGTGGAAAAATCTCTTTAGGTTTTTAGATTGTAGTATATTTTCAATACGCTTTCTTGCAAAGTGTTTACCGTGTTCTGCTCTGATCTCACGCTCCCACAAGCACTCAAATTGGAAATGGATTCCTTCCCATCACAAAATGTCCCTTTCCTTCCCTGGCATCCCAGAAGAAGGGACGTGGTGGCTGGAGGTCGAAGTGTAGGATGCAGCACCTCATTGTGAACCTGCAGGTCCTCTGTCTTGTTTGCCCCCGCCCCAGCCTCAGTTCACGTCTGTGCATTGCAGAGATGTCCAGGAGGGCGTCCCGGTGTCCTGATGTGGGAGTCCTGGGGCTGGCTCACGGGGGGAGGGTGAAGGAGTCTCCTGCCACGTGCGTCGGTGCCACGGCTTGGGGAGGGGATGGGACCTACCAACAGCACAATCCGGCTAAGATCCTGTGTTCATTTGTCGGTGAGGTGAGGGATCAGTTCTGTTTATCTTTGAGGAGAGGAAGTCAGAGGAGAAGGCCCTTTCCTGTCTCAGGCTCTACCTGAATGACTGAGATACCTGCAATCTAAGGAGGACACTTCTGGCAACGGTTGATCTTCGAGGAAGGCCGGGGGTGGCAGCGGAGCGCGGCCGCCTGCTGACGGCGTCCGTCGGACGCGGCTTCGGCACCAGCCACCCTACCTGGCTTGCAAAACATGGGGTGTCCCGTGGGCGTCGTCCGGCGAAGTCACGGACGAGGTGTCATGTGCAGGGTATGTTTTAACTCCGTGGCGAGCAGGAGGGTTCTGCTCAGGGGTGGTGCAAGGGGTGCCGTGGCTGAGGCAGGCCCGGGGAGGGAACACCGAGCTATTTGCAAAGTAAAGAGGCTCTTAACTCAGTTTCACGGCGCCTCCCCTCGTGCTGTTAAGTAAGTTTGACTTTGAAGTGAAGCCCGAGGAGTCCTTATCTGCTCAAAGGCAGAACAAACATTTTCCTGCTATCACATTTCTGCCCTGCACGTGAGGGAGCCTGGCACGGCAGATACCAGCGGTGCCTCCCTGGGACTGTGTCGCTTCGCTGCGAGTCCAATGTCGAATTTACCGTGGACAGGCGGCTTAAATTTCAACTCAAGAGACAGAAATCCCAACGTTTCCTTTTCCCGAGTCTCTCTGGTTGAGCTAGAGTTCTTCCAGGGCTTTCTGCTGGGGGTACCTGTGCCATCAGCAGCAGCCTGCCTGGACCTCAGAGTTAAGCCCTGGCTGAAAGACCTGTGGTGACTCAAAGAGAAGCCTGTGCCTGCTGGGGGGACAGGATTTGCTCCTGGAGCCGCTGCAGCCTCTCGGCTACCAGGGGCTGCTCTAGAACCGCTTTGTCTCCGCACAACAAGGAGCTTTGTTCAGGGTTTGGAAAATATTTGGCATTGGATGTTGAGCGTTTTCCTTCTGAAATGGGGCGATGGTTAAGTGGTTTCCTCTTGCCTTCGAAATGAGTAAACTTCCAAACCACTAAGCTGGTGAGTATGGACTGACTCACCAATGGGATTAGCGGAGATCAAACACATTATGTCTGGTTTACTTGGACCCAGGCTCGTTGCGAGCCTGAGCGCACGGCTCCTGCTGGTGGAACCGTGTGAAGCTGCCGCACGCGTGCTGAGAGCCAGCAGTCGGGTTGGTGGGATGGGGAGCAGGAGTGGGGAGAAGGGTTAATCCTTCGCTCCCTGCCCGTGTTCACCGAAGGAGTCACAGAAGTCAGGCCAAACCCACCGCTCTGGGAGCCTCTGTTAATGTTTTCTTTTCTAACACAGGATCAGCTCTTATCAAGGACCAAGGGGCTTTTTCAGAGTCTTGGTGCAACTCCTGTTCTCCCACTGAATCGCTTTTGGGAAGTGCGAGTTAGAAATTAACCCCCTTCTCCGGGCCTTATCAGTTTATGAGGGTTTAGCACTGCAGAGAGCCTACGTGCTCGGCGGAACGCTGTCTGCAGGCAGTTGGCACCTCCTGAGGGTAAATCGCTCCCTCCTTGGGCCGCGGTTCGGAGGTGAGGGAGGTGTGAGTGCTGCCCTGTATTTCAGGTGAAGCATCTCATTGTGAATTCCAGCCTGGAATCACAGGACCCTTGGCTGACTCGGGTGGTCCTGTCTCTCCGCGCATTTCTGGAGCTGCTGCTCTTTGCCATGGATGGGAAGAGCGGCATCAGAGGTTCTCTGCTGTCGTATTTGTGATGGATGAAGCCCTCTGAGCGTTGCAGCGCTGATAAGCACCCCAAGCACGGGGCCGTGCCTGCGTCTCCCCTGTTGCCAGGGCTTCCGCCTGCTCTCCTCTGGCAGGAATCGCTGCCGTGCTCTGGTAATGCAGCTGAAAATAGCCTGGGAGGAAGCAGAACAACCAGACCAAACAGACAGAGTAGATCTCGGCTGTCTCACCCAGGCCGGGGCCTCTCCCTGCTCCTCCAGGTGCTGTGCAGGGTTTGCTGGGAGCAGCAGCGGGGCAGGATGCGACCCCTGGCGGGTGGCAGCTGGGGAGGTGTAGGGCTGGGTGGGCTTTCTATGTCTGACTTTTGTATCTAGGGCACCATCAGCAGATGCCTGCCCCTCTGCTCACAGGGCTCTGGGGAGACTCCCCCCCCTGCAGGGCTGGCTCCAGCTCGGGAGTCCTCAGCCCCGGAGAGACAGGGAGCTGTTGGAGCGGGGCCAGAGGAGCCCCAGCGATGCTGGGAGGGCTGGAACCCTCTGCTGGGAGGCCAGGCTGGGAGAGTTGGGCTTGTGCAGCTTGGAGAAGAGAAGGCTCCAGGGAGACCTTCTGGGGGCCTTTCAGGGCTTCCAGGGGCCTGTCAGAAAGATGGGGACAGACTTTGGAACAGGGCCTGGTGGGACAGGACAAGGGGGGATGGGTTTAAAATGAAAGCGGGAGATTCAGACTGGAGAGAAGGAAGGAATTGTTGCTGCTGAGGGTGGTGAGAGCCTGGCCCAGGTTGCCCCGAGAGGTGGTCGCTGCCCCATTCCTGGCCCCATTGCAGGGGAGATTGGATGGGGCTCTGAGCAACCTGCTCAAGTTGTAGATGTTCCTGCTCCCTGGACTTGATGATCTTGGAAAATCTCTTCCCACCCAAACCAGTCCATGATTCTATGGATCTGCTGGCTGCAAGATGAGCTGGGATGCTGAGGCTGGACAACCTGAGAGCTTGTAGCCAAGTGTGATGCAGTAAATTGTCAGGCCACATCCCACCCCGTGGGAGTACAGCCTTGGCTTCCATCCTTTGCGGCAGGGTCCTCTCTTTGCAAACACAGAACCACACCTGAAGTTGTGCAAATACTCTCCAGTAGGTTAAATCCATCCTGACCTTGAGGGTCATGCTCATCAGAGCTAGATAATTAAATTTTAATTCCTTGCCTAGAAAGGGCAGTCCAGGAATGGACTTGAAAGCGGTGGAGGTGACGTTGGCCCGAGGGTGAGGCCTGGATTGGTGGTGTCCCTGGGCTCCCCGTGCCTTTTTTTCCAAGCATTTAGGCCTTTTCTTTCGCCTTCTCATTAAAATAAAGAAGCGATCACAGAGTTATTTTTTGGAGACTGGATTTACAGTACAGCTCATGGGCTGTTGTGTGTGTCATGGTGGGGGTAACAGGGCTGGGCAGGACCAGCTGGTGCAGAATCGAGCACCCTGGGGCACCCCAGGGCTCCTCACAGCGTTCCCCACCGGGGCTGCTGCCAGGGGCATGTGGACCAGGATCCCATCACTGCGCAAATCAGCAGTTTGTGCCCATGGTGAGGGCAGTGGAGCAGCCACGTGGCACCCCCACCATGTGGCACGAACACGGCGGGGATGAAATTCTTCATGTGGCAGAAGGTCCCCCCATGTGATAGTGCTTGGGGTGGTGATGGGACATGGGGGGCTGAGTTGTATGGTTCTCCTGCTTGCTTGGTTCCCTTCCTTGCCTTCTCCTGCTGTGACACAGATGTGCTTAGCCTGAGGGCAGGTGAGCTGGCTGGCTGGGAGCCAGAGGAAGAATTTGGCATCCAGCTCTCCTCCACTAAACCTCCGAAAATGTGCCTCAGTTGTCAGAGGTGTCCTCCCCGCATTCGCCAGTCCTGGATAGAACCTGCAGGGACATCCCTGGAGAGGTCAGGCTGTGTGCAGCCCCGCACTGCTGCTGCCTGGCTGTAGGAAGAAGGTTGTCCTTTCTCTCTCATGGGAAATTTATCTTTGTCATCTCTCGTTTTCCATCTGCAGTTTACTGACGGCGTTCCCTTTATCTCGACAGGCCCGGTGTGATCACCATGCAGGCGCTTTCCGAAGAGGACCGGAGGCTGTGGATGGAGGCGATGGATGGCCGGGAACCGGTGAGCAGAAATATAAGCAAAAAAACCAACAAAACCCAAAGCGTTGGAGGAAATCGTGGGGAAGTTTTTGTAGCCTGGGGCCGAGGGCTCGCTGCGTAGCCGGCTGTCGCACGGCGCTGCCAGCCCGTATCCGTGGGGCAGCGCCTGCCTGCTTCCAGGAGAATAGTTTAATCCCTTGGTTAAATATTTGAGGTAATACTGTATCTCCTGCACTTGGATCGCTTGAAGGTGCGGTGGGAAGGAGGAGGGGAGGCTTGGCCAGCACAAACACGCCGCTGCGCCGTGCCGAGCCGAAAGGAAAACATGGCAAAAGAAGCGGTGGAAGAAAATACGCTGTTGATTTCCAGGGCTTTTTGGAGCCCTGCAACTCCTCTGGCAGCCCTTTCTGGGTCTCGTGGGGAATTCAGTTTTCGTGGGAGCAGAGGAGCGTGACCCCTGCTCCCCGTCCTCGGTGGCAGCCTCCTCGCTGCCGTGTTCGCTCCCAGCGTGCCAAAGCCGCACCGGCCTCCTCGCCTCTGGAAGGGATTAGGGAGGTTTTCGGGAAGCTCACAGGTGGTGGGTTTTTTTGATCTTTTAATGACTATGCAAAATTTACTGTCGAGCTTCAGCTGGTCCTGACTGGGATCCTGGGGAGGGGTGCTGGTTGGCAGTGTGGTCCTGCCTGGGTTTGGCGTGGTGGCCATCCAGCGACCACCGGTGAGCCCGGCGCCGCCGAGCGGCCTTTGAGCGCAGAGCGAGTCTGGGCTGGGGGCGTGTGGGCATCGGCCCGGCCAAAAGCACAGCAGGATACAAGGAGAACTTTGTGGAGAGCGAGAGCAACCAGGGCTGTCCTGGTTTTGGAGAAGGTGTCTGTGCTTTTGGGCTTGAGTCAGGCTCTGGCAGTCGGAGGAGAGTTCATGTGGGGGGCAGTGTCCTGTCCCAGCACAGCCCCATAGCCACGGGTTGGTACCATGAGGAGTGGCTGAGGAACTCAGCTCGATGATCTTAAAGGTCTCTTCCAACTAAAATGATTCTGTGATTCCACTCCATGATTCTGTGATTTGAGCAGGTGCCCCCAAATCCACAGAAAGGTCCTTGTTTGTCAGAAAATATATTCATTAAAGCCAGGTGAGACCTGGCTCCACATGGGCTGTTCGGTGAGTGCTGAATGTGGCCTTTTAGTACCTAATGGGGCCTGTCAGAAAGATGGGGACAGACTTTGGAGCAGGGCCTGTTGGGACAGGACAAGGGGGGATGGGTTTAAACTGAAAGAGGGAGATTTAGACTGGAGAGGAGAAAGGAATCGTTTCTGCTGAGGGTGGTGTGGGCCTGGCCCAGGTTGCCCTAGGAAGTGATCGCTGTCCCATCCCTGGCCCCATTGCAGGGGAGGTTGGCTGGGGCTCTGAGCAACCTGCTCGAGTTGCAGATGTCCCTGCTCCCTGCAGGGGGATTGGACTCGATGACCTTGAAAGGTCCCTTCCCATCCAAACCAGTCTGTGATTTGAATAAGATCAGCCAGTTGCCTTGTGACCTGTTGACGTTACCAGATGAGCAGAGCCAGCCTGTTAGGATGGGGTTGCAGAACTGCAGCCGGAGATTTTGGGCGCCTGTGAAGCACTTTGCATGCGAAAGGTGCTATGAAGTAACCACCACAGGACCGCCTGGATTATCCTGTTTCAGAATCTGGTTGTGTGAACTCCTTCAAAACCACAGCAGCCTCTGTGCTGCTGCCTGCGTATTTCTGTTCTTCCCTATCATGCCCATCAGCTTGGGGTGACTTGCTCATCCAGCACGTCCAGGGCTGTTGCTGCGCGTTAAGGCAACACCTCGTGGCATTTCAACGCTCGTGGCGGCTCAACCCGGCCTTCCAGGTGTGGTGCAGGAGCCCTGGGAATAAAGCCTGTGTGGAAATGGATCCAAGAGGCATTGTACTGACAAAGATGGGGTGTGTTGACAGACGAGGTAGCTCCTTGTCCTCAGTTATCCTCCGTGATTCATCCAAAGTGGTGCTGTTGGTCTGTTCTGTTTGGGTTCTTACCTCGCCATGCCCGGGTGTGGGATTGTCACCTGCTCTGCAGAGATTTCCTTGAACAAGAGACAGGGATTTAACTTCTGGACTCCTAGAAATATCTATTCTATGCTTTGACTGTATTTTTACAAGCAGAAAAACGCTACTGAAAAGAGTGTCTGGTTTTCCTTTGGTCTGAATATGGAGTGCAGGAAGGAGACTGACAGAGTGAGGACAGTAATTCCATGTGCTAATTCAGGCTGTGGAGAGATTAAAGTGGCCTGGAGTTTGTTTCTTAATGATAATTAAAAAAAACCTTAACCCAAATGTTGTATTGCATTTTAGCAAGATCTAAACATAGAACGTGGGCTGCGTTAGCCAAGACATTTGTCACAACTTGAAGGGATTTATTCTCTCTTGCAGTCAGAGCAGTCTCCAGATAGCTATCATCAGTCTGTTAACTCTTACCACCCGTTAGTAACTTGGCTAAAAACCCAGTGTTTACTTTGGGGTTTCTTTTATGATACAGAAACTGGAAATAGGAGAAAATCCCAGCTCCATAGCAGAGCAGTTGTGTTCATTTTTGTTAGGGTATCCGGGTAAGTTTCGTATAAGCATTTTCTAGAATGATAGCGTCGTTCAGGTTGGAAAAGACCTTGAAGATCATCAAGTCCAGCCTTCTACCTAACACCTCCCAGACCACTAGACCGTCTCCCGAAGCACCACATCCACCCATTTTTTGAACCCCTCGAGGGATGGTGACTCCACCATCTCCCTGGGCAGCCTGTTCCAATGCCTAATCACTCTTTCAGTGGAGAAATTCTTCCTAATATTTGATCTGAACTTCTTCTGGTGCAACTTGTGGCCATTTCCTCTTGATCTGTCGTTAGTTACCTGGGAGAAGTGGCCAACACTGGCCGTACTACTTCATTTCAGGGAGCTGTAGAGAGCAAGAAGGTTTCCTCTCGGCCTCCTCTTCTCCAAGCTAAACAAGCCCAGCTCCCTCAGCCTCTCCTCATCAGACGTGTTCTCCAATCTCTTCACCAGCTTCGTTGCCCTTCTCTGGACCCGCTTCAGCACCTCGGTGTCTTTCTTACACTGTGGTGCCCAGAACTGGACACAGCACTCGAGGTACAGCCTCACCGGTGCCGAGTCCAGGGGCACGTTCCCTTCCGTTTTGTTGTTGTTTCCAAGCCTACCATGAGCCCCAGGAGAGGCCTCGGGGTCAGCGGTTCCTGCTGCTACCTTCCAAGCAGGTCGGTCATCTTAGAAATCATTCCACATCAGTGAGGGCAGCAGAGGGGTCCTGGCTTGGAAGTGTTTAGGACACGGAAATGTTTCTGCGGGAAAGCGAAGCTCGCTGTGTGAGGGTCTGTAGAGGGTTAAGAATGTGAAACGTGTCAGATCACATCCGCGTTAAGCTGTGTTAATCCCTTGTCTGTAATCTTGGGTGGTGATGGAGAAGTTGGCGTTGAACGGATAATGCAACAGGAGGTGGTCCTGTCGGAGGAGATAAGACGTGGATGGGATCTGAGCAGCGCTGCTCTGGCGCTTGCATCCTGCTGCCCTTTGCTCCATTTGTTTTGGTTTTCTTTGCTGTAAAGCAGTGCAGATCTCTAAAAACACAGCCAGCATTTCATAGCTGAGTTGGTTTTGTGAGTGAGTTGGTTTTTCCAAGCGCACCACAGGCTGAGGACAAGCAGTTGATCTCCTGCCCTTGCAGGGGAGGGAGGAGGACTCTGAAATGGAGATGCATTGGCAATGCTTTCTCCTTTCCTTCTGCTCCCCCTGGCCCTCTCCTCAGCTCTTTAACATAATCTGGAAGTTCACAAAGGTAAGAACAAAGGGCAGAGTCTTTTGTGTGCTCCAGGAGGCTCTGGGCTGGTCACTGAATGGAAAGGCAGCGTGTCAGAAGCTGGGGCCTCTCAGGGATTGGACCTGTTGTACTGGAAGGGCCTTGTTCCTCTGGGCACTTGTGTAACTTGTGCCTCATATGGTGAAGCTCCATCCTCTGGAAAGTAAATAAGGTTTCTGCTCCCATTCTGGGAGGCAATTCCAGGACCTCGCTGCTCTAATGTCGAGAAACCTCCCCAGGGTTTCCCACCCAGAAAATGGGTGTAAATGTCGATGGGGTGCTGAGGGAGATGGTTTAGTGGTGACCTGGCAGTGCTGGGGGAACGGTTGGACTCGGTGATCTGAAAGATCTCTTCTCACCACAGCAATTCTCTGGTTCTATGATCAGACCCATCATGGCCGGCGCGAAGGACTCTATTTCCTTTCTGCAGCCGCCTCGGGGCTCCTGGCCACAACCCGGCTCAGCGGAGCCCAGCTCCTCCTCCGTTCCACCGCCACGAGGGCCACCCTGGCTGGGGCTGGGGCAGCCGCCCTGGTCCTGGGTGACCGGGCGGTGTTGCCTCTCGGACGTTTGGTGGGGCTGGTCCGTGGGCATGCGGGCGGCACAAGATGGAGCAGGGCGGTGTTGGGGGGAGGCCCTGCGGCCGCTCTCCACTAGATGGCAAGCTGAGACCAGCCCACTCATCCCACTTGTGCCCCAGTGCCCCAGCAAGGGCTACCTCGGGTGTCTGGGGCTGCCCTCAGGGGCTGTGGGTTGGGGGAGCGACTTGCCCCCTGGAGCGGTGGGGTTGGGGGATCACTGCTGCCCCCAAACCAGCACCTGATAATCATGGGGGCAGGCAGTGTTTGATCGCGGTACAGTGAGAGAATGTGAGCACAGACCTTCAAAAGTTGTAAAAGCTCACGACTTTCCCCTCTCTCCCCACATATGGGGGTTCTTCCACTCTCCCTGTCCCTCCATGATCTCCAGGCATGAGGCTGGGTACTTGTGTGGTGACCACAGCCACCAACCTGTGTCCCTCTGGTTTGGGCCTAGGGTGTCCTGGGATCCCTGCGGTGAATGCTGGGGTGCAAATGCATGGAATCATAGTCTGGTGAGGAGCGGCTGAGGGAGCTGGGCTTGTTCAGCCTGGAGAAAAGGAGGCTCAAGGGAGACCTCCTCGCTCTCCACAACTTCCTGCCAGGAGGTTGGAGCTAGGGGGTGGTTGGGCTCTGCTCCCAAGGAACAAGCACCAGGACAAGAGGAACTCACCTCAAGTTGCCCCAGGGGAGGTTTAGGTTGGAGCTGAGGAACAATTTCTTGCCCTGAAGAGTGGTCCAGGCCTGTCCCAGGCTGCCCAGGGCAGGGCTGGAGTCCCCCTGATCCCTGGAGGGGTTTCCAAGGGGTGGAGCTGTGGTGCTGAGGGACAGGGCTCAGTGGTGCCCTGGCAGGGATGGGGGAACAGTTGGACTTCATGATCTTGAAGGTCTCATCCAACCAAAAGGATTCTGTGGTGATGCCCATCCTGGAGAATGGCTCTGTAGGTGCCACCGCTGTGTCCTGATCGCAGCCCCTCGACTGCAGTCCCCATCCGAGCGCGGTGCGGAGGCACTGGAGCTGGTTGTGCACGGCTCTGGCAGCGCCAGGTTGTGTTTGTGCCGCGAACACCAGCGTGAGAGCCGAGCCCGGCCCTGCATTCCTGCCCAGCGCGCAGCATCCTCGCCTCCTGCCTCCTCCTCTGATATTGCTTCTGGGAATTCTTTCTGAAATTGTTTTTCATTTTCCCTGTCTAATTATACAAAATGGTGAGAGATTTATTTCCCAGTGGAAATGATGTCTTTTGAACTCCATCCAGGGCTTTCAACCTCGGCATTCCTGTCATTTTGGCTCATTCAAAAAATAAATTAACTTGAAGGACTCCGGTCCCAATGCCCGAGCTGCCGCAGGGGGACGGCCGGGCACCAACCTCACGCCTTCCCCGCCTCCTCGTGCCGCGCCAGCTCTGCAGCTGGAAGCTGCAGATCTGCTTCCTCCTTTTAATTCTTTCCATCTTCACCTCCTCAAAGGTTGGTTTCTTCTTCTATATTGATTTTGGTACTTTACTCATTACCTTTGTAGGTCTTTCCAGCAGAGCTTGTAAAACCCTCTTTGGTGGAGATGGGGACCAGTGGTGTGTCGTGTTTAGAGCTGCTGCTGCACCAGCATTGGGCAGGACTCTGGGATCAACCACTTTGGATACTGATAATCCCAGAATCCCAGCATGGTGAAGGCTGGAAGGTCCCTCTGGAGCTCCTCTGGTGCCACCCCCCTGCCCCAGCAGGGTCACCCAGAGCAGGGGGCCCAGCAGCGCAGGGTCCAGGCGCCTTTGGAATCTCTCCGGAGAAGGAGACTCCCCAAGCTCTCTGGGCAGCCTGGGCCAGGCTCCAACCCCCTCCCACCAAAGCATTTTTTCTTCCTGGTCAGGTGGAATGATGTCAGCAGCGCTTTTCTCTGAGGGCTCTGACTGTAAATCGGTAGTCACTGAGAAAAGTGAATGACTAGCGTAGGTAGAACAGTCTTCACCCAGAACATCTTTGACTACAGATGGTGGTCTCTGGCGGTTTTCTCTTCACGTGGGAGAGCCTGTGGGCGAGATGTCGGAGTGATCGTCGTGTTTGCTCTTCTGCTGCTCCGCAGGCTTTAGTCCGCGTCTGTCTCCTCAGGGTGTTTCCTCACAGCCTTTTCCATGCTGATCTCTCTCCCCCTCGATCCCAGCGACGCGTGTTTCTGGGGGCTCGCCAGAGAGAGGCGGTTATTGGTGTGTGCTTTATCGGGTGGTTTTTTCATGGCCTTCATCCTGTCCGGATTTGTTTGCTTGTGGCGAACTCTTTCTTTCTGTTCTTTTTTGCCGTGACCTGACTCATTCCAATTGCTGCTTCTCCATCTCCCTGTCTCTCCATCTTTGCTGAGTAGATTTTTTTTCCCCAGTCTGCCCCCTCTTAATCTCTAAGTTTCTATTGTTTGCTTTTCCTCATCGCCTCTAATCTGCTCCCTGACCCAGACAACCCAGTGAACTTTCCCTGAACTGGAGCTGCAGTCTGCCCCGGGCTCTCACACCGCCCTGGAGCATCCAACCTGCCTCCGTGAGCAGCACCTTGGTCTCACTGTAGGTACATCTTGTGCTGAGCCCCGCTGCTGTCTCGGCAGCAAAACCTGGCCTGGTGGAGCTCCTGCTCTGTGTTTTCGCATCCCACAGTGCCAATTTTTGCTCAGAAAAAATTCTTTGTCCTTTTTGGGTACAAGGTGGTAGAAGAAGGTCCTCAGAGAATCACAGAATGGCTTGAGTTGGAAGGGACCTTCAAGATCATCCAGTTCCAACCTCCTGCCATGGACAGGGACACCTCCCACTAGAGCAGGTTGCTCAGAGCCTCATCCAGCCTGGCCTTGAGCACTTCTAGGGCTGGAGCATCATTGAGCATCACTGACTCAGCCTGAGCTTTCAGACTGGCTGATGATTTGTCATGTTCCGTGCTAGTTTTTATATCGCATGCTCTTACTGCTGTTCCCATCTTCTCCCACTCCTGTTTTCTAACCTATTTTAAGCCCATAATCGTAGTAACTTCACGTTCAGTTCATAAGCTTTTATTTTGTTTCTAAAGCACTTCAGCCAGCGAGGTCCTAAGCCTTGACTTTGGGCTTTTGTTTGTGGCTCCAGCAAATGGTGCTGCAGTGGCTGAGAGCTCCCCAGCAGCAGCGCTGCTGCTTCAGCCTCACACGGATTTGTCCTCTGCTTGAAAAGCTGTTTGGGTCATAAACAGAAAAATCCTGAGAGAAGCCTTCTGGATCACCTGAAAAACAGGGAAAAAAAGCCTTCTATACTGCTTTTACACACCTGAAAGTGCTATCCCACCCACTTTTGGAAAGTCTGGGACCTCTTTTCTTCTACCTCTATTCTTGGGGATGTCTGGGAGCAGAGCAGTGGCTCCTGTCTCTGGTTTTCATCGCTTGTGCATGAACATCTCATTTCTTTCATGCAGTCTTTGCTGCAGCCAGCCTTGCCCTGGCACTCTTTGTTACTGTGTATGGAAGTTGGGCTTTACTTAGAGACTCGGATGGTTGGTCCCGTGAGGTGCTGGAGTGTGTCCAGAGACTGGCAGAGAAGCTGAGGAAGGGTCTGGAGCAGGAGTCTGGTGAGGAGCGGCTGAGGGAGCTGGGCTTGTTCAGCCTGGAGAAAAGGAGGCTCAAGGGAGACCTTCTGGCTCTCCACAACTCCCTGACAGGAGATTGGAGCCGGGGCGGGGGAGTCGGGCTCTGCTCCCAAGGAACAAGCACCAGGACAAGAGGAAGACCCTCCAGTTGCCTCAGGGGAGGTTTAGATTGGAGCTGAGGAACAATTTCTTGCCCTGCAGGGTCGTCCAGGCCTGTCCCAGGCTGCCCAGGGCAGGGCTGGAGTCCCCCTGATCCCTGGAGGGGTTTCCAAGGCGTGGAGATGTGGTGCTGAGGGACAGGGCTTAGTGGAGCCCTGGCAGGGATGGGTTAGTGATTGAACTTGGTCTGGGAGGTCCCTTCCAACCCAAATGGTTCTATGATTCCATGACATGAGTTGGGTTTTGCTCTCCCTTTGGGAGAAGTCGTTGGTTGTTCTGAGGCAGCGCTGGCAGCCCCTTGTCCCCTCTTGTATTAATTTCCTTGCTGCCGATACCCACCAAGGCAAGCTCGGGGATTGGAGCGTAGGTCTCGTCCCAGATCCAGAGGACACGGGTACAGCTCCCACCTCCCGTGCGGGACACCGCAGCTCCACGCAGCGCGGGTTTCACTTCGGCTTGGGCTGGGAGGTGAGCGCGGTGGGGAGAGGTGCTTTGAGTTTGCAGAGTCCCAGGGGAAGGATGGTTGATGGGCCTCGAACTGCAGCGTGGGGGCGGGGAGCGCGGCGGGCGTGCGAGCAGTAGGGAGCAGCTGGCGTGCGGTAGCTCGCCTGCACATCTGCGCCTGGACGGGTGAAGCGGCTTCAGGAAAGGTTGCAGAGCAGTTGCATCAAGTGATTTTGTTACCTGGGGTTGGCGTGAACCTGGCTGGGCACCTTCCAGCTGGGCACCCTGCGTTTGCATCTGCCCAGCTGTGCTGGCAGCCTGGGCAGGGAGGCACAAAGCGCTCGCTTGGAATGAAACACCAACAACCGTGTGTTCGCTTTCCTTTTCTCTCTGCTCTTTTATCATCTCTGCTTAGAATTATTTGAGCAGACTGTTCAGGGAACACGCAGGAATTCAGGGAATAGCTCCATGGTCGTATAATGAATTTCTCTGCTCTTTTAAATAGGCTCTTAGAGGATTTTATCTACCATGAATTAAAAATGGAAAGTGGTTCGTTTTGCCATCAGTTGCAAAACTAACCCCTTTCTTTGTTTCCTCCGATGCTGGACCTTGTGTTTCATTGTAAGCAGTGATTTACTGCCCTGCTGCAGTCTCACCGTGGTCTCTGACCCACACTTTCTCCTTCTTGTAGCTGCAGCATCAGAAAAAAGTCTGCCTTTTGAAACTCCAGGCACTGTAATCATCTTATTTCTGTACCTCTGGTCTCTCTGCTGTGCCACTCTGGGTTTGCCGGTCCTGGCAGAGCCCCTGCAGAGCTGGGAGCTGGGCCAGGCTCTGGTAGGAGCAGGGTGGCTGTGAGCAGGGCGCTGGGCTCTGGCTGCAGCAGCGTGTGGGGTGGACATTCCCCACACCAGCTCTCCACCAGCATTTGTGGGGTGCCACGTGGTCAATGCCCCATCCCTGGTACCACTCCAGGGGAGGTTGAATGGTGCTCTGAGCAACCTGCTCTAGTTGCAGATGTCCCTGCTCCCTGCAGGGGGGTGGGACTTGGTGAGCTTGAAAGGTCCCGTCCCATCCAAGCCAGTCTATGATTCTACGAAGGGGACGCTGTGAGCTCTGTGCCGCATCCCAGGACAGCTCCAAGAAGCCACCTCTGCAGCCTCCTGGGGCTCTCAGAGTTCTCCCTGGGTGCAGAGAGCAGGGCTGGCAAGGATGGGATCATGGTCCCCTTTCTGCTGAGTTCTCCAGAGCTGTGGAGTCGCTGTGATGGTTTGTGCTGCCGGCACACGCGGCCCGACGGCCGTCCCGTGAGCGGCTGTGCAAACCGAGGATGAAAAGTGGTCTCACCTGAAAGACGTGTCAGTCGTGGCGTGAAACCACCCGGCCCTCGTTCAGAGCAAGCGGGTGGCGTGAAACCTCTGCTGGCAGAGGAGGAACGCGAGGCATGCCTGCGTTAGTTACTGTAAAAATAAAGATGACACTGTCATTTAAAATTAGGTTGGTTTTCGCTGCGCTCAGGCTCCTCGTTTGTCAGCAGGCTCTGGAAGGAGGAAGGGCGTTGTGTGCTCGCGGGAGAGAGGGAGAGCGAGCGGCTGGCCGGGCTCCAGCACAGATAGCTGGCGGAGGAGGCTGTGCAAGCTCTTCCTCAGGCGTCCTGGAGAACTTATGGGAAGCTGTGAAACTACCAGTAGAAGTTTTCACTTTTTAATCAGTCACTTGAGTGATCTGAACGTATCTGCTCCGCTGGACTCGCTTCAAAATGCCGCTCTGTGAAACTTTTAAGCGCTTTAGTTATTCCAAAAATGTTTTTTCTTTCTAAACGAGTTGACCTTTAGCTACGTTATTCTAGAGCCTGCTCTCCATCCAGCGTGCTCCCTTCTGCCTACCCCTCAAAGGGTCTGCTGCTTGATTTCCTTTTAACACTGAGATGTGGCCAGTTGGTGGTTTGACCCAGGTAATTTTTTTCCTTGGTTTGACCCAGGTAATTTTTTTCCCTGGGTGACAAATACGGCGGGTTATATAAGTGCGCTGAGCTAAGCGGTGCAGATGGCTGGTGAGTAGCCCGGTCAGCTTCGACTCTGGAGGCTCCTGGGAATGCCTGCACTTGTAATAAAACGTGGGCTTGTTTTTAATTAGAACCATAATTTAGTTCAGCTTGGAGAGACAGAAGAGCAAGACCCCTGTAGAGGATTCAAGCCCCCAGATACTTCACTTTCCAATAGATTATTTTTCCTTTTTTCTTTTTTTAAATTTTTTTTTATTATTTTTAATCAGGCTCAGGCATCGGTGGAAGTTCTGAGCCGAAATTTATGTTGGAAGGAGGGAGAGAGAAAGAGGGAAGCGAGGTGGGAGGGTGACTCCAACTGCAACGCATTAGTTCAGTGCTGAACAGTAGGTTGGGAGGGAAGGAAGGAAGGAAGGAGCTGCCAGGGACCCTGGGCCACCCTTTTCCAAATGAACAGCCCTCGTTTGAGTGACATAAACCAGCACTTCGCAGCGGGTTTCTGCTGCCCTGCCAAGTCTTTCACTCGGGAAGCAAGGCATATTTTTTTTTTTTTTCTCCCCTCCCCCTGCAGAGATGTGGGCTGGGAAAGATCTCACTCGTATCTCTATCGCTCTGGCTTGGAGAGCGAGGAAGGTTATTTCAAGCCACAACTCGGTGTAGTCTAACTCTGAAAATCCTGCTTGTAGTACGAAAACCTGGCTCGGGGACAAAAATAGAGCGGGGTTGATAAGGCAGAGCCAGAAACAAGGGCTGATTTCATCAAGGTTGCCAGGTGTCCTGCTTTTAACAAGGAAATAAGCTTTTTTTGTACACGAGCCTTCCTGCTCGGCGCTTTCGCTGGCATCCTGCTGCTGGGCCGTGTCCCAGCAGAGCGGCTCTGCAGCGCTGTGCCAAACCCGCTCGGGCGTCAGGTGCAGAGGATCCTGCCTGGTGCTATGTGGATCTGTGCCCATCTTGCTCTTTTCTCTGTCTTCTTTCTTTCCTCCCGTCCTTTTTCCTCTTCCCTGTTGCTGCAGGGGCAGGTTTTACGGTGTCCTCCCCGCCCTGGGTGTGCCCGTGCCACCTTGTGAAGGGTGCCCCGGGTGCCCGGAGGCACTGGCCCGGCTCTGGGTGCTCCTGTGCATGCCATGGGAGATGGTTCTCGGTGGAGATGGGGCTGAGCAGCAGGTGGGGAGCCTGCGGTCAAGCGAATAGACTCTGCCTCTCAGGGCTGTTGTGGCGTTGCATCGAATCACAGAATCGTTTGGTTTGGAAGAGACCTTCAAGATCGAGTCCAGCCATTCCCCCAGCTCTGCCAGGGCACCGCTAACCCCTGTCCCTCAGCACCACATCTCCGTGGCTTGGAAACTCCTCCGGAGATGGGGACTCCACCTCTTCCGGGCCTTGGCAATCCTTTCAGAGAAGACTTTTTTTCCTAATATCCAACTGAAGAAGGTTGCTGGCTCATGTCCAGCTTTTCACCCATCAATCGTCATCTGTCTTGCCTCCTGTGGCTTGGGAAGTCAAGGCAGAGGAGCTTCTCCAATGTCACTTGCAGGGGAAAGGTGCTCCTGGTCTGAGTGACAGAGCGAGGGGAGGCCGGGAGCGCTGTAGGCTGCCTGTCTTCCTGAAGACCAGTTCTGGCAATAACATGGAGAAGACAGAAATGCAGTAAATAGGCACACGAAAAGAAGGAGGAGCACCGATGTTCCTGGCCAGAAGAAGTGGATAACCCACCGACTGGCCTTTCTCAGTAGTCCCTGAAAGTGCTTCCATCTGACAGCAGTCTGAGGAAGTGAGGAGGTAACTCCTTATAGTTTTTGTAGTCAGTGAAAAATGTGCCACTGAAATTAGGCTTCAAAATGCTGTTTCTTTTCCGCTTTATTTTTCTCTTGAATTACTGTGGAAATAATGGAGTGTTTGGCAGTAAAAATGGTAGAAAGAAAATAATGCTGCCTTATCTTTTAGACTGAATGTGCTCAGTAATTCACTGAAGTTTTGCTCTCTTGGAGTCAGTTTGAGTTACCTAAGAGCTCCATGTTTGTCATCCTTTAAGGCACCTTCACCACCATTCATCTGAGGAGGATTTTGTGTGCTGCTGCCAAAGCTTTAGGTGAGCCCAAGAGTTAGTCCTCTCTGGCCTTCTCCGAAGAGCACCTGAGCACGGTGCAACATCATCCTGCAGGGATTTTTGTTCGGATGTTGCGGGATAGTTTTGATAAATGTTTTCCTTTGCTGCTTCTCAGGCTTCCAACTCCTTCTGTAGGGTGGGAAACAAGTTCTCCAGGAGGGATCTTGACGTGTTTCGGTTTCTGTTGCGCTCTGAAGGGATCTTTAGGATCTGGACTGTGGGGAAGTGATCAGGTGCCTCGTGGTGTCCCAAGTCAGAAAGAGGTTAAGAGAAAAGCCTTGTTCCGGGTGGATCTTCTGTTGTCCCTCTCGATGGGTAGGAAAAGGGACACGCAGGAGTCCCAGCCGGGGGTTATCGCCTCCGGGCTGAGCCAGCCCTCGTGCAGCGGCTGTTTTGCAGCTTCAGGGTGCTGCAGACATCACCCTGTCTGGCACCATCCCTGTCAATCCCAGCGGCTGGGCTCCAGTCTGCCTGATGGTTTTCACCCAATTTTGCCTTTCCGTTTACAAAAAGGTT
Organism: Baryphthengus martii; assembly: GCA_013396935.1. Taxonomy (NCBI): domain Eukaryota; kingdom Metazoa; phylum Chordata; class Aves; order Coraciiformes; family Momotidae; genus Baryphthengus; species Baryphthengus martii. The sequence continues at coordinate 1,221,791 of VWZK01012980.1, read as the reverse complement.
GCAAAACACCCGTGTAAAATGTCCGTGCTCCTCATGCCCGTGTCTTCGACAACCTGTCCTTGGGTGGCTCACAAGCCAGCTGGACTACCAGTTCTGAGGGAATATACTGGTTTCTTTTTATACCCTTTGGGCTTGTGCATCTTCTGAGCTGAAAGTTGAAAAACTCGTTCATGGTTGTTTTGAGGATTTCTGAATATGAATCAGAAGGAAATTGCATAAAGCTGCAGCATTTCCTCCCATTGCTCAGGGCTTTGCAAAGACTGGGCTCCTCCGGGGAGACCAAGGAAATCTGGCAGGACCGGCCCGTTTTGACAGTAGTTTTAGTCTAAATGGAAAGTCTGGGTTGAAGGGGAGGTCCCAGCACTAGTGAAAAGAGTGCAAGGTGGAATCTTCCATGCTGGGGCGTGTACTAGGTGATAGAAATGGTGGGTTCCTTCTCAAATGGAGATCCTCCTGTGGCTACGAAGCAGGACTGTTGGCCCTGTTGGTGGTTAAGGCTTTTTTGGTTCGTTTTTTTGGGGGGGTGGCGGGGGTGGGGTGGGCAATGGTTTTAAATTAGTCAGGTTTAGATTGGATGTTAGAAATAAGTTCTTTCCCATGAGGGTGGTGAAACACTGGAACAGGCTGCCCAGGGAGGTAGTTGAGGCCCCATCCCTGGAGATATTCCAGGTGAGGCTGGACAAGGCTCTGAGCAACCTGCTCTAGTTGAGGGTGTCCCTGCTCCCTGCAGGGGGGTTGGACTCAATGAGCTTCGGAAGTCCCTTCCAACCCAAACCATTCTATGATTCTATAAATCACTGCCGCCTCTGAGAAGCTGCACAATTCTTTCCTCTAGATTTTAGCAGTTTGGGCAGAATTTCAGGCCACTGTTGGAATCTGAAAGATTCTGGGAGCTGTGCTGTACACAGCGCGACCTCCCAGGGATCCAGCTTAGGCTGGGCCAGTTTGAATTGCAAATAAAAACCCGCTTTGTGTATGAAATGTAGTGCATTTGGTGAAAGGCTGTGGGCACACGGACGGCTGCTGTGTGAGAGCACAGCTCACTCACTAGGGAGGTTATTAGATGTTGTGGGCAGCCAGCACGGGCCCTGAAATGAGGAAATAAACACAAAATTCATCAACAGCATCTTTTCTTAGTTCCTCTTCCAAAGCCCAGCTACTTCCTTTCCCCACAATCCAGTTTCATCCCAAAGAACCCCCCTCCCTGATTGCCCTTTGTGTGCTCGCGTGCGCAGTTTATTCAGGATCAAGTTGGAAAACCGGTGGGTTGGATTCTTCTTGAATTACCTGCGTGCGAGCAGATGGTGGCATCAGGCTGCTCATGGTGGCTGTAGAAGTATTTTAGGCTATGGATGGTGACTACTGGAGGATTTCTGATGATGAAAATCCACAGCTTTTGTTGATATTATCCACAGGAGGTGTCTGAACTGGGGCTTGGGAGGGACACGGGACACTGGAGTGGGTCTGAGCTGCTACTTCTGTCCGTCCTTTGGTCCATGTGTTGGAGACACATCCATGTTGGAGACGTGACTCAAGGAGAAAGCAATCGATGGTGGCTGCGGGTGGGATGTGAGTGAGTCACCCTCTGGATTTGAACTGCCTGAACCGCAATTTCTGTTGAGCTCTCATAAAATTTATGTTTCTGGATTACTTGCAGATGAGGCTCAGAATTTTTCAATAACAGGTCATAAAGGCCGCATTTCAGCCTCCAAGTAGCAGTGATGCTGCAGAAATTAAGCAGCAGGAGCATCCACTGAAAAAAATGACGCGATCTGATCTTGTTCAGGATATTTGGCCGCCTACGATCTGAATTTAGAAAACTAAATTCAAGGCATCAAAGTCTGCAAGTTTTGTACTAGGTTAATACATTTTTTTTTTTTTCTATGTGCATCACTTCTGAAACTTCCTAGTAAAGATATTTTGGCTCTGAAGAAATGATCAAGTGGGAATAATTAGTGAGAGCGTGATACTCAAACGATTGCAGTGCTGCAGGGTGGGGATTTGTCTGCAAACGAGTCACTAGCACCGACTCTGAGTTTTATAACTGTTCCCACACGTGGTACGTGGGACACGGGCCCTTCACCTCTCAGCAAATGCTTTCTGCTCTCAAATTTCCTACCCTTTGGAGTGACTAATACTGAAAAGTGAGAGAAGCTTCTTACTTTGTGAGGAACTGTCGGAGTTTAGGTCTGTTATCTCCAGAGTATGTTAGCAGTAGGAAAATCAGAATTGTTGATGGTTTGGATTAGAAGGGACCTTCAAAGGTCATCAAGTCCAGCCCCCCTGCAGGGAGCAGGGACATCTGCAACTCGAGCAGGTTGCTCAGAGCCCCATCCAACCTCCCCTGCAATGGGGCCAGGGATGGGGCAGTGACCACCTCTCAGGGAAACATGGGCCAGGCTCTCAGCAGCAAACATTCTTCCTTCTCTCCAGTCTAAATCTCCCTCTTTTAATCTAAACCCCTCCCGCCTTGTCCTGTCCCAACAGGCCCATCAGTTGGTCCATCAACTGACTGACCTCTGTGGGAAGCCTGATTTTAAAATCCATCCTTGTGCTTTAAACGTATTATCAAAGCTACTTTAGAAAGAGTGGAATATTAATATCCATAAAGCCAAGCTGGGCAGGAGTGGCCTTTGCCAAGCCCCAGTGGGCTCTGCGGGCTGGGCCAGCCCAGTCTGGCTGCACTGAGGGCACGGTTTTCACCGCGGGGCAGAGGATGGACCTGAGGGTGCTGGAGGAGCTTCACCCTTGGACCTCTTACACATGTTGCAGGCCTTTCTTCAAACTTGGAAATGTTCTCTTATCCTAAAAAAATCTCTCTTTGAAAGGCTTGAGATGGTGTAGGAAAAGGATTTCATTTTTAGAGTAATGTGTTTCTTGGAAAAGGAAATGAGACTGCAGAACTGAGGCTCGGTTAAAGCCCTGGTGTGGAGTGATGTTAATGGTTTTATTTTACTGCAACTCCAACTGTGGCAACCAGGTGGTTGGAATGCAGAAGGCTGTGGTGGTCTTTGGGGACCGTGCTGCTGGGGGAGGACAAGACAGGTCCTTCTGAGAGCTGTCACCGGTCAGGATGACATCAGCAGTCCTTTCCCAGGTGGATCCAGGGTCTTCATAAGACTTTCTTCTTGTGTTTTCCAGGTCTACAACTCGAACAAGGACAGCCAAAGCGAAGGCAGTAAGTATTGTCCTACAAGCCAGACTCCTGAGAAGGGGGCTGTGCCGTGGGGTGTGCAGATGATGGGGGGTCGGCAGGACACGCTGAGCTGTGGGTGGTGGTGACACTGGGCTGTGCTGTGCCAGGGCTCAGCGTGGGGACCGCAGGGTGGCCCCAGGGAGGAGCTGGATCTGGCACCCAGCAGGGAACAGGCACAGAACTTTGATGTTGGGACTGGGGGCCATGGAGAGCGGTGCTGAGCCGTTCCCTTGGCTCTTTGGAGTGTGTCCCCTCCTGCCTACCCCATGCTCTGGTGTGCTCGGTTGCAGCAGTGGGGCAGGGGATGCTGATGTGCCTTGGGAGCGGCTTCTTCCCTTCAGTGGAGCCAACGGGTGCAGGTGGCATCTTGGACCACCCAGCTCTCCTTTCTGATCCAGAACGGAGAGGATAAACCTGCCTTTTCCAAAGGAGAATTGGAGCAAAACCATAAAGAGTAGGGAGGTCCTGCCTAATCAGGTTTGTCAAGAAGAACCCCCAAGTAAAAAGCTGGTTTTATTGTAGTTTGGGCAGTGAGAGTCTTGACTTGAAAAACAAGTGTTTTCTTTTCCTAGAGGTCCTGGTCCTGGCTCTTACATCCTGCCTCTCAAACCCTTTAATTGAGCCATTTCCCAGTGGGTTTGAATTGCCATAATTCCAGTACTCAAACCCCTGCTCCCTGCCCTCCTTCCCCCAAAGTCACTGGTCACACGGGAGCCCAGCCCGGGTTGACGGTTATGAAATAGTTCATTTTTACGCTGCCTCAGATGGGGCATTTTCACCTTGAGCAGAAGCATTGTTCTCACAATCACTGCTGTAATTTGCTGATAATGTTCCTCACACCCACTTTCAGCCTTTGCACAAAACGGGCTTTTCCTCCTCCCTGCTCTCTCCGTTGTGGCTTCTCCCTTCCCTGTTGGTTCTCCTTGTTGTCAGCTGCACCTCCATCTTCTCCTGTACGTGTTCCTCTTGGCTCTGGGCGAGCCAGCTGATCCTCACAGGGCTCAGTGCCCTTGGAGGACAGGACGGCTGCTGCCCCAGCTGGCTACGAAGTCTGTGTGGAACAGCTCCATCTTTTCTCTATTTCACAGAGGGTAATTGAGGATTTTTTTATTATTTTTTTTTGAGGCACAGAGAACAGGACTTGCTCAACTCTGTCCTGCCCTGGCCATGAACTGTCACTGCTCGGCGTGTTCCCTGCACGCTGCCAGGACAGTAGGTGGTGATTTGGCTCAAGAAACTTGTTAAAGTAACCATTTTCTGAACTTTGTTGAGGGGTGATGCAAAAATAGGGAAGACATCAGGGGTGGGGCGCGGGAGGAGGGAGTGGTGAGGTAATTGGTGAAGTAATTACCACTTCTGAAAGAAGCGCTTGTCAAACTGTGGCCTTCCCATCTTACGTCCTGTTAGCCAGAAATCCTCCTGGGGCTGGGGCTTTGGCTGGAGTCATCCTGCAAAGAAGTGACAGCTCTGTAGAGATGGTAAGAGCTCAAGTCAAGTGTGTCCAGGACTTTCCCAGGGTTATCTGAATTGCCTAATCCTGGTCTTCAGCTGCCAAGCTTGCAACAGATCCCCGGTCAGGGCTCCTAAGTGTCTCTTTGGGTTTTCCGTAGGTAAGGGCTGTCTGGGTGGTGATCCTCCATCCAACTCTTCGCTGCCAGGCTGTTTCGGCCCCCTGAGCTCCAGCCCCTTCCTGTGATAAGTTTCTAGAATCATAGAATCCCAGGTTGGAAGGGACCTCAAGGATCACCTCGTTCACTCTTTCTTGGGAAAAGCCCAAGATGGCCCAGCATCCTGTGCAGCTGGATCATAAAAGCATCTGATGTTCAGCACTTCACCAGTTCCTCAGGAGATGGTCCCAATGGCTGATTGCCTTTGTTGGGAAAATTTTTCCTCTTGTATTCAATCAAAATGTTCTCAGGAGTAACTTGTGCCCATCACCCCTCGTCTTTTCCATGGGACTCTTTGTCAAAAGGGAGTCTCCATCTTCTTTGTAGTGGCCCTTTAAATACTGGACCATGGTGAGAGGGTCTCCCCTGACCCTTCTTTTCTCCAGGCTGAACAAAATGTATGGCCAGGTGAGGTGTGCTGGAATCTGGTGGCTTTGAGGAGAAAGCCAGTTTACCCCCAGAGTGGAGGCAGCTCCCACGTCGATGCCCAGCCCTGGGCTGCCTGTGCCGCTTTGGGAAGTGGTTTGTTTGCAGTGCTGGTGGTGGCTGCAGCCCACGTGCCGCTCCTGCCTCTCCAGAGCCTTTGGCAAAGAGTAATGAGACTTTACGAAGGCGACAAACGCCGAGTCTCGCCCTGTACATCTCCACCAGACAGAGCTGGGGTTTAATCGGCTGAGGAGGCTTTGGCCAAATTTCTTATCTTTTTAGTACCTCTTCTGTTTTGATGGTCCATCTTAAAAATGGGAACAGTCCCCCTTGTCTGCCCTGTAGAGTCTCCTCCCCTGGCTCTGGGGAGTGCGTTGGGACCTTCGGCTGGAGGCTGCTGACGTCGCAGGGCTCCCGCTCCGTCTGGTGGCCATTATTTTCACGTTCCCCTCCGGCTGGCGCTGCTGCTGGTGAGCTCAGACATCTGACCCTGCTTTAGCCCTCATTAAAACAGTGTCTGCAGCGAACCTCTTACCTCACCAGCTACGCTTTGGACCTTGGCTTTGTGCCACGCAGCCCTCAATACGGGAGCTTCCTATAAGGACTGGAAGCGAGTGCCGTGGTGGAGCAGAGTGTGGATGCCATTCCTGATCCTGGAGACCCGTGGGCTTCTGCTTCCTGCCCACACCCATGTGGGTCAGAGCGCGCCTCGCGGAGCTGCAGCGAGATCTGCCTTTTGGCCACTCTCGAGTTTTACAGAGCTCTTGGGTTTTGCGTCCCGCTGCGGGGCCAGGTGGCCATCAGCCTACGGGGTGATTTATCTTAATCTTCTCCAGGGGCTGGGAGGAAGCAGAGCCGAGCGGTGGGGGCGAGCAGCTGTCCGAGAACAGCCAGAGCCAGATGAATTTAGGTGCAGCAGTTTGCAAGTCCAGGAGGACTTGCCATGCTCTGTGGAAACAAATCCTCTGGGCCATTTGTGCATATTGCAGGGCAAAGCGCACAAGAACTTCTTCCCCTCCCCACTATTTCCCTCTCCTTTTTCCATAACCACTTGGTTCAGGGCCCCACCAAAAGCTGTCTTTATTTTCATAAGCTCTTCACAGACCTTGAGTCTGGGGCCAAACACTTTTCAGTGGTGCCCAGCAACAGGAAAAAGGTCAACTGGCACAAACTGGAACCCAGGAGGTTCCTTCTGCGCAGGAGGAGAAACTTCTTTGCTGTGAGGGTGTTGGAGCCTGGCCCAGGCTGCCCAGAGAGCTTGGGGAGTCTCCTTCTCTGGGGAGATTCCAGAGGTACCTGGACCTTGCGCTGCTGGGCCCCCTGCTCTGGGTGACCCTGCTGGAGCAGGGGGGTGGCACCAGGTGATCTCCAGAGGGACCTTCCAACCTCCACATTGCTGGGATCCTGTGATCCTGTATCTGCCATGTCAGCTGCTGCTCCTACCTGGGTGGCCTGGCCCTTTCCAGAAGTCTTCCTGATTTTGGCAGCTCGCTGGTGGTTTGACTCTTAAAGTAAGACCTGAAGACTCATTTCTCTCTGCTCTCAAGATCTTTGCTGCTTGGTTTCTCCCTTTCTTTGTGACTCTTCATTCCATAAAGCCTTTGGAAGAATTCCTTACAGTCACCATCGTGGCACTTGGTTGTGAGGCACGGAAAGGTGTGGTGGGGCTTGCAGAAGAGCCGGCTTCGACCTTGCGTCGTCGTGGCCAACACGCACGCCGCAGGAGTCAGCAAGGTGGCCTGAGGCTAAGCAGAGCTGATTCAGTCCTCTCCACCCGCCTCCATTCCCCAAGCTCTGAGATGCCATCTCAGCACCACGTAAAGGAATTAATGGATTAGATAGAAATAATCTGCTGGGCAAAAAATAGAGCAGGGTGAGACCAGCTCAGTAGCTCTCAAAACCTGACGCTCCACGAAGGTCAGGTAAGCGTGTGCGCAGCGGCTGCGGCACACGCCGGGCGTATCACTTTGGCCGACGTGCGGGTCACGGGACGGATGCCGCGTCTCAGCCGTGCGTTGAGATGCTGCTCTTGGCCGAAGAGCCTGTGACGCGTGTCCTGCCCTGGAGCCGTTGCACATCTTTCCCGTGCAGAAGGAGAGCCTCCAGGGACAGGGACTAGCAGGAGGCTTTGCCCCTGCCGAAGGTCTGAATGCAGGGGCAGAGGGAAGCACGACCTCAGGTGGAGAAAGGGTTGGTGAATCCCCTCCCTGTTGTGGCCGAGAGGCTTTTAAACACAGAGGCTGGGGATTAGGGATTGCTGTTGGGAGCAGGGGAGAAGTGCGGTGGCCGTGCCTCTGGGGCTGCCCTGAGGGTTTGCTCTCCCCGCTACCTTCCCCTCTCGTTTCCTGACCCCAGCTCCACAATGATGTAAGTCCATCTGAGCATGGGCTTTGGGTCTCATCCCTCCTGTCCATGCGTTCCCGACTCTGCCTCACCTCTCAGCAGCTCTCAGGAGGTCAGAGAATCACAGGATGGTTTGGGTTGGAAGGGACCTTAAAGATCATCCAGTTCCAACCCCCCTGCCATGGGCAGGGACATCTCCCCTAGAACAAGTTGCTCAGAGCCCATCCAACCTGGCCTTGAACAACCTACACTTTTTCTACCTTCTGAAGTTCAACGTCTTAACCCTCTCAGCCATGTGGTGCAATCCTCTGTCAGGCACGGCCAGGAAAATCCCACTCCTTCCTCGTAGCACTGGGGAGCAGAGCGGGTCGTGGTTCTTCCCCAGCCCTGGAGTCTGGGCTGACTTTGCACACCCTGTCTCTGCCATACGGAAGGTTTCCCAGACCTTTCTTCAGGGAGGAGGTAACAAATAGCTCTCTGCGGGCAGGGTTTTCCACACTGGCTAAGGGATGAGTTCTTCCAGCAGGTAGTTGGATCCCTGTATTAGTAATTCCTTGAAATTCAACAAGAAAACCTGCAAGAGCATGACTTAATTAAGTCCTGCGTTCCATTAACTCCAATCTTGTAGATCTTACTCTCGGGCAGAGTCAACTGCCTTCGGGACATCCTAATTTGCACCAAATAAATATTTCATTTGTGCTAATAAAAGAAAGGGCTGTTCTTGAGCTGTGCCCGGCTGCGCGGAGTGAGGGTGGATGGGATGGCCCAGAGTGTTCAGGAGACAATATTATTTAGCTGGGGAGGTGTGGGGTGCAGGCAGTGCTGATGGGCCCCGCGGGGCTGGGCCTGGCTGGCTCCCCAGGGACAGATCCCCACCCACTTGGCACTTGGCAGGAGATGCTTCAGACAGAGATCTGACCTAACGTTTGTTCCTGTCTCCCGGTCCCTATTGCTCTTCCACTGCCACACATCAGCAGCTCTCTCCTCTTTGTGGTGTTTTTACTTCTGTGCTTTCATCTTTCTTTTAATTTCTTGACTCCATTTTCCTTCACAGTTCCCTCCTGCTTCTCTCTTCCATTCGTTTCTTTACCAGTTCTCCTTTTACCATCACTTTTTAATGCTCTAACCTGTCATATGGCTTGTCCTTGGAAAAACCTGTATCTGCACCAAACCACCTCCAAAACCCCAAGAAGAAATCCGAAGGCCCCCATGCCACTGGCCCAGGCCCATCCTGGGAGGCCTGTCCCGTAGCCCAGGTACGCAGGCAGTCCCCAGTGTGGGGCGGTGGTGATGGCCTCCAGATGAAGACATCTCTCCATGCCTTGGTTGGCTGGGCAGAGAGCTGAGAGGGTTTGCAGGAATTACCTGCGGCTGTTTTCAAGGATTTACCATATCAAAAATATTTAATTCCCTTTTTTTCCCAAGCAACTTGTTGTCAGCTTTCCAGACAAAGGTCTCTTCGGGTTATCTCACCTTCATCCTAAATTAAATTTTGACCAACTGCAGAGGTAAATGCCTGGCGGAGCCTGGGGCTCTGCCGCTCAGCAGGCGTGGGAGGTGCCGCTGCGGAGGCTGCCGTGATGGATTAGCGTTCCGTGCTGCCTGGCGTACACCTGGAACAACCCGCTGCACTCGTGCCTTTCCGCCCAGAACAACCTCTTTTATCTCCTCCTCCTTTCCCACCTGGTTGGAGCGGCGGGACGGCGTTGCTGGAACGCCCGCCACGTCCGCAGGGAGCGCGCGGTGCTCGGAGGAAGGTTGCCTCTCGACAAGGGGTTTCTCACTGCTCTCCTCTTTTCCCTTTCAGCGGCCCAGTTGGATAATATCGGCTTCAGCATCATCAAGAAGTGCATACACGCTGTCGAAACCAGAGGTAGAGCCCTTCACCAGATGGTCTTGTGTTGGGGGACGGCCCTTGGCAGCTCTGGGTAGCGGAGCAATTGCTCACCTGCTCTTTTCCTGAGCAGAAATGAGTCATTAACCCTCGGAGACCCACATCAGATAAAGGCTGGAATCTACTCAGGCAGACCCTTTGCTGAGACGTGTTTGCCCTGGGGCCGGGGTTGGCGAGCGACAGGGGCAGGGTTAGGAAATAATGCACTGGACGCGCAAAATGCGGGGAAAGACCGAAGGTGGGGGTTCATCTGAGCCTCCCTTCGTGCGGTACCCCTGCAAAGAGCTTCCTCTTGTGTGGGTTAAGAGGTACATGGGCGTTGTGCTCGTTCCCTAGACCTCTTGTGAAAACTGTTTATGCACAGGTGGGATGTCTTGGTGGCATCTGAGCCCCTCGCAGTGAAACACGGATCTTGTTCCCACATTGTTTCCCACAGCTCTGGTGCCTGCACTGGATAAGAAAGAGGCCTCACAGGAAGCTTTGGGATGAGGAGAGCTCTGGCCTGGCAGTATTTCTGCCTGTGTTCTTTCACTGGGGTCTTCTTCCTACCCAGAGACAATGTAATATGGGCTGTTCAGACGAGATGTTTCCCCGCACGATAGCGGCAGCGCTGCAGAGCCGCTCTTGAGAGCAAAGGGACGCCTGGGGGCAGATTAAACATGAAAATAAAGGACAAGAAACAAATGGGTAGATGAGACCAAGCATGGCAAGCGCAGTTCCTGAGGAAGGTTCAGTGAGCTCCAGCCAGGGAGGTGCCGCATGGCCAGCCCAAGGTGCTTTTCTGTCACCACGTCCTTCGGCTGCTCATTTGGTTCACGGCCTCGTTGTTCCCTGTATGAAGAACGTGCAGAAAGGCTCAGAACTCAACCTGGAGAACTTTGTGCCGTAAAATTTTCCAAAACCGCCCTTATGTTGCATGTCGAGTGCAGATCCCTCGTGGTGCAACCGTAACTCCCTTGTGTGGTGGGGAGGTATTCCTTGGATCTTTTATTCCTGAGCTAATTTGGGGTAATACTTTTAATCATTTTGTGAAATCCCTGACATCAAAACCAAAATTTACGCTCTTGTCTAATTTCGTAGGTAGTTGGTGAGACGGTTTAATTATTTCTACTGTTAGAGAAGCCGAGGAAATGAAAGAAATGTTGGTAGCTCCTGTGGCATTCTCCTAATAAGCTCTTTATTTTTCCAAGGGATCAACGAGCAAGGGCTCTACCGAATTGTTGGAGTGAACTCCAGGGTTCAAAAGCTGTTGAGTATATTAATGGGTAAGTCTCTCGTGTTTCATTAAGGGCAAGTAGATTGGGCTGCTTTGAAGTCTTGCCAGCCGAGAGCGGAGGCCCTTGTCGGGGTCCCTAATCGTGATGACTGTGCTCTTAGGACCACGTGCTGTTAGAGGCCGGGAGGTCCCGGGGCACCGCTGGCAGGTTGCTAAGGTAGGACTCCTGTAGGACGTCGCTTGAAAATGTCTTTTGGTGCAGTCACTGGTGTCCCCCTCACACGCGCTACGGATTTTGGCCGCCTTCCCAAACGCAACTAAAATCTTCAAAGAAATAGCTGAAAGCTTTGGGTTTTAATCTCATACCTGACACGTTGTTCCCAGAGTACTTTAAAATTATTTTCTCTTGCGTGTTGCACGCTGCCTGTGGCTCTTCTTACTTTCCCCTTGGACCTTCTTGTGCCTGTTTTAACACAGCCTTGCCCAGACCTCTCAAGTGTGTGTTTCCCTCCCACCCGAGGCATCGGGTCCTGCGGTTCTGGGTGCTCGGGAGGGGAGGAGGTGTCAGGTCACACCGTGGCAGAGCTTGGTGTTGACGACGTGGGGCTCCTCTGAGTACTGACCCCGACGTGCAGCTGCCCTGCGTCTGCCCAGCAGCCCTCAGAAGCCTCTCCCTGCCTCTGAGGTGATAGGATGGTCAGAGAGGGGCTGTGGCGTTTGCTACAAGTGCCTTTGTGCTCTGACCCCGCTTTCCCCAGGGCCTCATCCCAGCAAAAAGTGTAAGAGCAAACAGGTCTGGTGATTTGGTGAGCTGCTGCAGGCCTGGGACCACCACAGCTGACTTGGTGGTGGTGATGTGTTTCCATCACCCTGTAACTGTGCAGAGCCCTGTGTTGGAGAATCTGTAGCCTGACTCCCAGCCCAGCTTCGGTGTCAACTGCAGCCCAGGGGTTATATTTGACCCAAACAGAAATGTGAGAAGTTCCCCTCTTTGGTCTTTTCACTGCCTTCCCAGGCCTTGGGCCCTCCAGCAGAACTCCCTCTGCTCCCTCAGCCCTCGTGTGTGATCCAGGCTGGTGCAGAGGCCGGGCTGTGGCTCTGTGTGACCAAACCATTTCATCCTCTGAACTAGCAGGTGGCATTTCCAGCCCCCAGCTGCAGCCCTATGAGAGTCTGTCTGTCTGTATGGATACGCATGAGAGAGACACAATTTTGCGAGAAGACGCGCTGGGCTCGCAGCAGCAGCTGCTGTCCTCTGCCAGCCCCGCCTCGTGCTTCACAGACTTGGCAAAACCACGTGTGAAATAGGTGCAGTGGTGAGGAAACAAATGCTTCCTGATTTGCTAGTGCCCTTATGAATGTGTTTACTGCTCCTTGGGGAAATCTGTGAGTTGGAGTGACATTTGTGGTCTCTTCCTCTTTCCATTCGCTTATTATCGTTCCATTGCCACGTGACCTCCTTTCCCTTTCCTTCACAAAACGCCAGAGCTCCTTTCCCTCTGTGCCTTTCCTTCCAAAAAGTTTTTATCCCTCGTGTTTCACTTTCAACATCTTTCCTTCTCCTCTTCCAGTTCCCCCTTCTTTCCCCACAGCTGATGTTCCCTGAGCGAAGCCCACGGTGGCCGTTCGGTTGTCACCGTTAACCTGTGTGGGATTGATAATCTGGGGATAATTCGGAAGCAGAAGGGCAAGGCTCTAAATCAGAGGCTGTCGCAAGGGGACCTCTGCGCCAGGTTCTGCTCTGGCATTTGGAAAGTTCCCTGCGGTCACAAGAGCCGGTGGCTGACTCTTTCTCTTTTATTAGTAGAAGTCTGGCAGAGGTTCTGGGCCATGTGAGCACGTACTTCTAGCCTCCCAAGTGCAGCAGAGAAGCCAGAGCTGTCTCAGGCGCACGCCTTTGGCGCTGTCGCCTTAGAGCATCGGTTTAAGAGCGTTGCTGCCCGCCAATAAAAATAGGCTGGGGCCTGGGCGCCCCACGGTGACAAGTCTGACCCGCCAGGTCCTCTGCTCGTGCTTTTGGTGCCGGTGTTCGGCATCTCCCGAGCTGGCGGAGCGACGGATCCCGTTCTCTTCTCGCAAGGGCGGTCTCGGGCTGTGTCAGCGCCGGCTGGAGGCGGCAGGGATGTGACAGATGGCAAAACTTGCTTGGTTTAAGAGCTCTCCGGAGCTGGGAGGGATTCAATGTTTTGGCTGCCATCCAGCATCCATTATCTCCTCAGCGACTGAAGCCACTCAGCTGTCGACCTCGTGTCTCATAACGCGGTGATAGATCGTCGGTGGTTTTGCTTTGTCCCGGCACGTCTTCATTAGTTGTCGCTGCTGGAAGCCCCGTCACAGGCGAGTGTGTGCCAGGGGCTGCCGCTCCGCAGCGCGGTGGGTGCTGCAAGTGGGACTCCCTTTGGGGATCTCCTGTGCCATCCGTCACCGGGACACTTTGCTAAACCTGTGACTCTATATCTTTCTCCAAATCGCAGGCAGTTAAATCGTCTTTGGCCATCCTGATGTTCAGGCTGCCTGTGAAGTTAGTGTCACAGAATCCCAGCGTGTTGTAGGGGTTGGAAGGGACCTCTGGAGCTCATCTGGTGCTACCCCCCTGCTCCAGTAGGGTCATCCAGAGCAGAGGGCCCAGCATCATGTCCAGGTGGGCTTTGAATCTCTCCAGAGGAGACTCCAAATGTGTCTGTTGTCAAATCCCTGCCGGTTGCCCTCGAGGCTCTGAGGTCCTGCCGGTAGCGGCACTGCTCTGTTCAAACACTCGTGTTTGGATCCAACCCTCGTGAACAGAGGAGCCAAAGCGTCCTCACAACATCAGGTTTCCCTTTATATTTAGAAATGAATGTGGGCAGCCTCGATGGTTCGCTTACAGTTTAAATGGCAAAAGGATCAGGTTTCCATGAGCCGGTGTCAGTGACGCTGCCGGGAAGGCCTTTGGCATGGGATGTCTCCTCAGGAGGTCGGCGCTGCGCTCGGCCGATCATGGAGCAGAGCCTTCCTGAGGGCACCAGCTGTGGCAGGGAGGTGCAGGTCTCAGGGTTGGGCAGCTTGTCTTTGTCCAAAGTGAGGTGAAACACGGGAAGGATGTGGAGCTGTTGGGGCAGGGACAGAGGAGGCCATAAAAATTCTTCAAGGGCTGGAACCCTCTGCTGGGAGGCCAGGCTGGGAGAGTTGGGCTTGTGCAGCCTGGAGAAGAGAAGGCTCCAGGGAGACCTTCTGGGGGCCTTTCAGGGCTTCCAGGGGCCTGTCAGAAAGATGGGGACAGACTTTGGAGCAGGGCCTGTTGGGACAGGACAAGGGAGGACGGTTTTAAACCTTTTTTTAAAGCCTTTTCCATATCTACTGAGAGAGATCAGATGAGCAATTTACAGCAAGAAGCCACTTCAGGGTTAATGCTGAATTTGTCCTGCGGGTGCTTTCCCAGACAGGTTTCACATTTACACCAGTTCCTGTGGAATTGTGTCCTTGTGTGGAGACAGAGGTTCGCTGCGGTGCTGGCTGCAGCCATCTCTAGCTGAGGAGACAGATGCTACATCTGTTAACCCACCAACTTTCTGCAGAGGCTCATAAATTGGAAGGTCAAGGGGAACTGATTATCTGCTCCCAGCCTTTTCATGAGGCCAACCGTAGGATTTCCCTTTGTGTTTCACGAATCACGCCTGTAAAACTTCTGGATGGGCTTTTGAAAAAGCCATCCTGTCTTGGGTTGTTTGTTCAACTTCGGTGAAGGACTTGCTATTAAAGAGGGGGGTTTTTTTAAAGGCTTTTTTTTGTTGTTGTTGCTGTTATTTATTTGTTCTTTTTTTACTGCGCCAAGCTTATCTTCAATCTGTTAAAACTGCCTCCTTACAAAGGAGGTGGGGCGGGAAGTTGCCTTGGCGCTGCCGAGGAAGGATGGGGCTCGATGATAATGTTTAGTAGATGGTTGGACTTGATGATCTTGAAGGTCATTTCCAACCTTAATGGTTCTATGATTCTATAATTGGGTGGCTGCTGTGAGAGACACACGTGATCGCTCCCTGAATATACATTTCTAAAACGTTTACTTTATCGAGTGCTCCTCCTGATGTGGTGTTTTGTTGGATTTTTTTAATTACAATAAACCCCTGGCCCTAAGGGAAAGCCTAACCGTTATTCGGTGCATTCTTTTAATTAGTTTTCTAACTGCGCTGCGCTTACCTATTGCTTTAAAATTCAAAAGCACTTTATACGTGCCTCTGAAAGGACAAACCCCCACCGAGCCGGGTCCGTGGGACCAGATGGCATCCGCAGCTGTGTCTGGCATCAGGCTTGGCCTTGGTGGCTGCGAGCGCCTCTCTGCGCCTGCTCCGGCTCTCCGGGGACACTCGGCACCTCCGTGGTGCTGAAAGGACTCCCGAGGTCCTTGCAGAAGTTCTTCAGGGCTTAATTGATTGATAGGATAAGGAGTAATGTTTTGAAACCAGAAGAGGGTAGATTTAGATTGGAAATAAGAAAGAAATTCTTCATTCTGAGGGTGGTGAGGTACTGGAACAGGTTGCCCAGGGAAGCTGTGGGTGCTCCATCACTGGATGTGTTCAAATCCAGGTTGGATGGGGCCTTGAGCAACCTGAGAGGTTTAAGATGTTGAACTTCAGAAAGTAGAAAATGTGTAAGTTGTTCAAGGGCAGGTTGGATGGGGCTCTGAGCAACTTGCTCTTGTGGGAGGTGTCCCTGCTGATAGCAGGGGGGTGGAATGAGATGATCTTTAAGGTCCCTTCCAAGCCAAAGCGTTCTGTGATTTTGGTGGGAGCAGGATGATCCTGTTGTGTATCCAGGTCCTGCTCATCCAGAGCTTGGTGCAGTCAAAGCCTTCAGCTCTGGAGAGGCTGAGAGATGCCAGGACCAAGTTGGCAAAGAGCCTTCATGGAGCCGCATCCAAGCAGGAGAGAAACAAGGTGCAAATGGGGCACCTTCGTGCCCTGCTCCTCCCTTGTCACCAGCCGTGACCGCTCCTCGCTTCTGGCACGGACCAGTCGCCATCTTTAGTCTTGGAGCTCAGCACCTCGGTGCTGTGTGTGAGGTATCCACGGCCGGGCCACTTAATGCTGCTCTGGTGGCGGCTTTTGAGATGTCTGGCTGTAATTGTCAGCAAAGATTCAAAACTAAACGCTGTCCACATCGGTGTCTGCTAGGGATGGGTGTGCAGGTGGCGGCGGTCACCGAGGAGCCCCCCGGTGTAGCCAGCTTGGCTCTGGGCCCTGTCGTGGTGGGATCCCAGCGTGGGTGGACCTGCTGAAGAAGGAAGCAGTCTCTGCTTCCAGAAGGGTCTTTTACTGTCAAAGCTTTAAGGTGTTTTTGCAGAAATCAGTAAAAATAGCACCTTATTGATCTCACTACGGAGCTTTGTGCAAACTCCTCAATGATTCTACGAAACAAAACAGCTGCGGATCCGCGGGAGTGTGGAGCTGCTTTCCCACACCCTCCATGGTGGGTCGAGCCAGCTCCAGGGACTCTTCTCCACCTCGAGCAGGAGAACAAGCCACCTCCGGTCCCCCCTGCACGCTTGAACAGGGCTTCTGCCTCCGCCACTCCGTCTGTCCTGTCTGCTTGACACCCACCGCCCACCACGGAGGCCGTGCCGCTGTCGCTGCTGTTGCCCACGGTCTCTGGGGCTGTGGCCGTGCCGGACAGCCCACTTGGGGATGGGGTTTTCTGCTGGTGGGCCTCTGTTTGTCTGGGTCCACATTGTGTTTGTGCCCTGCTCTGTCACCGCCACCGCTGTCGCTGAGCCCCGCTGACTCCCGCAGCCTGGGTACAGTCACGCTTCGAGTCAAGCTGCCGACCTCATTGCTCACGGTTAATGTTTTTCTTCTCTTCTCCTGGTCCCACGCCAGCGAGCGTGGCCCCTCTGGTGTCACCGGCTCAGCTTCCCTGCAGAAGCGGCTGCTGGGAGTCGACTGCTGATCACCGGGCTGGGGAACAGCAAGCGCAACGGGGCGTGAGGATCTTCCCACCCAGCTGAGCTGCTGTGATCTTCACTTTCGTTCACTTTTTTTTGTTTTTCGTCTTTCTCCTTAGATCCCAAAACAGCCACCGAAACGGACACGGAGATCTGCACTGAGTGGGAGATCAAGACCATTACCAGCGCACTGAAAACATACCTGAGGTGAGGCCGAAGAGCCTCGTCTGCCGTGTGGCTCCGGGATGGATTCGGTGCCGGTCCGGGGTGGTACTGCCTGTTATTGCGGATCCTAAACAGTAGAACTTTAAGAGAAATGAAGAAGAAACTGCTCTCAGAGAGTTTATTCCTGGCTTTTCCCTTGACCCTCCAGCATGTCTGAGTAGGGCCTGGGGCACCATCCGCCATCCGACGGACACCTGCATCCTACCAACAAGATTGAAAAGCTCATTTTGCATCCCACGGCTTGATTTAAACTTTTCATGATGAGCTTCCCCCTAACGAGCGTGGGGCCGGAGGCGAGCGCGGGGCTGCTCCGAGGGCTTGGCTGTAGCGCTTGTCCCGAGCCAGGTGCTGAGCTTTATCGTAACAATAATTTCCGTGAGCAAGTCGACGCTGTTACGGTCGTGGCTTCTCTCCCCAGAGGGCTGGTTTGTTGGCGGGAGCCGGCAGCTCGTTACCCACAACGTGCTCCTACCTGTTGCGACGGCAGCGTCTCGCTCGCTGCTGCTCTCGGCGTCGGGGTTTGAGAGAGAGAAAGTGCCCGAGAGAGAGGCGAAATCCAATTAGGGTGATGAGTATAATTAGCTCGGTGGATCTCGGCCTAGAAAATGGCAAAACGCTACGTAATGTTGCCTGATTGGCAACCTTTGCTCCAGAGCTTGAGCTGCTTGCGAAGCCGTGAGGAATGTCGGCAGCCCCGAGATGTCCCGCGGAAAGGATGTGGAAGTGGGAGAGGAGAACGGAGGATTTAGTGGGAACGGTCACTGTTCAAAGTTTAATGATGGGTCTTGTTTCTCTTTTTAATTTATTTTTAAACTAACTTGGAAATCGTGGGCTCGCTAACATGCTGAAACTTCGTGCTACTGAAGGAATGCTAAAATTAAAAATTAATTCAGTGTGGCACAGAAAAGGGAGGAAGAATAAATCAAAGGTGCTTCAATAGATCCTGTTCCTGCTGATGGGGGGAATTAATTAAAGTTGCTATTTTTTCATTCTGCACTTTTAAAAATGGAGCTGAATTTATGGCGAGGACAAAGCCTTTTCTCTGTGGATGGTGTTCCTCAGACGTGTTTTCTGCGTGTCGCCTTTTTCTCTTGCAGAATGCTTCCGGGGCCACTCATGATGTACCAGTTTCAAAGGAGCTTCATCAAAGCAGCGAGTGAGTTTGTTGATGTTCGTGGCACCAGTGTGAAAGAGGAGTGGAGCTTGCAAGTAACTGAGGACAACCTCTGCCCTGCTGCTTCCCCACCCACCTCCTTCTTCTTAAGTCCCAGCAAGCAGAATAAGAATTGAGAGACAAGGGACATGTCGTTGTTTGGGACTTGGCAGATGAAAAGGAAATGCAGATGGTGCTGGGGGAGTGGGGACCTGGCTGGTGGCAGGAGATACTACTGCAGCTCTGTCTGATTTTGATCATCATCTACCAAAGCGAGGGAGGCTGTTGTTCAGCCTGGAGAAAAGGAGGCTCAGCAGATATCTTCTGGCTCTCCACAACTCCCTGACAGGAGGTTGGAACAAGATGGGGGTTGGTCTCCCAAGGAGCAAGCGACAGGACAAGAGGAACCAGCCTCAAGTTGCCCCAGGGGAGGTTTAGGTTGGAGACGAGGAACAATTTCTTGCCCTCCAGAGTTGTCCAGACCTGTCCCAGGCTGCCCAGGGCAGGGCTGGAGTCCCCATGATCCCTGGAGGGGTTTCCAAGCTGTGGTGCCCTGGCAGTGCTGCGTTAATGGTTGGACTTGATGATCTTGAAGGTCTCTTCCAACCCAAATGATTCTCTGACTCTCTTCAAACACCACCTACGGTGTTTGGCTGAGATCAGCTGGGGTTCAGATGTCTGTGCCACTTCCCCTTGGCTGTCCTGGGAGAAGAGAGAGCAGGTGACTCTGGGCTGGCCGTGGTGCCACTGAGCACACCAGTGGGACCAGGGCTCAGGAGGGCACACGTGGCACCTGGTGGCCTCCTTGAGCATCTCCCGCTTAGGCTTTTAGGGCACATCTGTGAACCCAACCAGCCTGTTGAGCACCAGGTGCTCCAGCCTCAGCGGGTGCTGTGCTGAGCACATTCTGACGGTGTTGGGGACACAAAGAATGGGAACGTGCTGGTGTTGCTGTTGCTGAAATTGGAGGAATACTGGTCCTGTCCAGTCCCTTGCCCTGCTCCAGCTGGCTTTTCACAGGGCTGGTGTCCTCTCTCAGCTCGCTCTGTCAGCCCTTTAGTGGCTTCCTTTGGGAAACAGCTGGCTGGAGCTGGTAGCAAGGCACAGTGCTGTGGAGGGTATCCGCAGCCTGCCGGGGTGTAGGGTGGGGTAGGGAGCGGGAACGTTGAGTCCCTGGGATGTCTGTTGGTGTTTGATAACCCCCCTGACGTGGAGCTAAATCATCTTTTATTTCCAACGCAGAACTGGAGAACCAGGAGTCACGGGTGTCAGAGATCCACAGCCTCGTTCACCGGCTGCCGGAGAAAAACAGGCAGATGCTGCACTTGCTCATGAACCACTTGGCAAAGTATGTTTATGACTGATCTGTTTTTCTGTCCTTTTTCCACTTCCTCTGAAAGTTAACAGTGGTAGAAAAGTTTCCTTGTGTGTGTGTGTGCGTGTGCACGGTGCTGAGTCATATCTGGTTGGCGAGACGCTGGAAAACCCGCGCGTGAGTGAAACGAGGGCTGGCGGACGGAGGGGTGCGGGAGGGATGGAGGGAGGGACGGACAGAGGGATGGAGGGAGGGGTGTAGGTCAGGCTCTCCTGCTGACCCACATCCCAACCATGCCCTGCCCGTGCGGCCAAACCCTGACCCCACAGGGGGCAGGAGGAACCTGTGTGCTACTGGGAATAGATATATAAAAATATATATGTGTCTCTCTATCTCAACATTGCTCTTAGTGGTGTGGTGATGGGGTGCAGCTCTCCAGAAGACAGAGTGGAGGTTAAGCCCCTCACTGGGTTTCAGATCAAGGCTGATACTAAAGGGCTAAAAGCTCTTCCTTTGCTACAGTGGAAGACTCTTCTGGGGCATATTTTCTGCCTTTGTGCAACCTGATGAATCAATGCTTCTGGGTCACCTTGAAACTCTTGGAGGGCATAGGAATTGAATCATTTTTTTTTTTTGCTTTCAGTGGTGGAGCTGACCTATAATTTCCCATCTTCTTCCTGCTCTTGCTGGTTACCGTGGAAACCTTTGATTAGTGTTTAAAAAGGGGAAGCATCATCAGGTGTTTGCAGCAGCCTCAAGGCTGTGGGGTTGGCCCTGCCCTCGCTCTTCCTGAGCGGGAGGGATTAGGGAGGGCTTGGAAACCTGGGGACCGAGTTAATCGGCGGAACTGTTTAGGAAAAGGGCTGGGGGGAACCTGAAGTTATCTGTTTTAAGAGAAAAACGTAACAGATGATACTTGAAATAGGCTTCAAAATGACTCCAGACACATCCCTATGACACGGGGTTGTATCTGTTCTGTGGAGTCCCTGGCAGGGCGGTGAGAAAAAACCAAGGAGTTGGTTTGGAGCTCGGTTTCAAAGCTGAAGCCAAGGGCTGGGCAGCTCCAGGTGCTCCCGTCAGCCAAAGATGTGTGAGGAATCTCGGAACTGCTCAAGTGCTTCTCATTTAAAAGAACACCTGGTGGAGTTTGAGTGAGGGATGTGGAGAGGGAGGCCGGTGGTGCCGTGGGCTCTGTGCTGCTGTAGAGGGGAAGGAGCTGAAACAAACCATGAGCAGCGAGCGTCGTGGTGTGTGCTGTGCTGGAGAGAGAAACGGCTCCTAGTGAGTATTTAATGGGAAAAAAATTATCTCGGAGCAAGGCAGGAAGCTGAGGAGTGAGAGCCTGCCCTGCTGAGCTTAACAACCTGCAGAAGCTCTCCTGGCCCTGGAGCTCTTCTAGGGGGTCCAGGGCTGTGGGACAGGGGGATGACCGGTCTGGAGCACCGGCTCTCCAGCATCCTCCTGTGTGAGTCCTGCAGCCCCTGCACGGCGGCTCTCCTGCTGGTGGACCCCTGGGAGCAGCACCTTGCTCCAGGAGCCCAGCCTGGCTGAGACTGAGTGCTGTGGCTCTTCTGAATGGACTGGTTGAGGCAGTGGGACCATAAAGCTGGGTTAAAGATATTGTGCTGGGGTTAGAGCCAGCAGGTGGAGGGAGGTTCTCCTCCCCCTCTACCCAGCCCCAGTGAGACTACCTCTGGAGTATTGTGTCCAGTGCTGGGCTCACCAGTTCAAGAGGGACAGGGAACTNTGAGGATGGGGATGGGTCCAGGGTGGGACCAGCTGGGATTTCGGTGCTGCCCTGACCCTGGCGAGGGGACCCAAGATCAGGGCATCGAGTCTCCATCCCTGGAGGGGTTTCCAAGCCGTGGAGATGTGGTGCTGAGGGCCGTGGGTTAGTGGTGCCCTAGCAGTGCTGGGTTAATGGTTGACCTTGATGATTTGAAAGGTCTCTTCCAACCCAAATGATTCTGTGGTTCTATGATCCGCAGCTGACGTGGGCAGAAATGCAGGGCCCCTTCCTGCCGAGCTGGGCTGCACTTCTCGGAGGGGCTTGTCTCATCTGTTTCTGTTGGGTTTTTTAAATTTATTTTAAGTAATGTATGAATAATCAAGATTTGCATTATCAGATGAGCTAAAAAAGTATTTCTCACAGCATTACTGTGGAGCTCTCTGGCACTGAAAGCAGAACTCGGTCTGTATTGTTCAAATGGAGAAAGAGAGTCCGTCCCACATTGTCTGACACCTCCTGGGGTTTTGGTGGAACTGTTCCCTGTTGCTTACAGAAAAGGGACACGGAGCTCTCCTGTGGCACGGGGCTGCAGTTACTAACGGCAATAAAACTGCACTAATACAACTGATCTATTAAAACCTGGCAGTTATTAATCCAAATTAACTATCAGCCGGGATTGGTGCCTCTGAGGTGGCCGAGCAGTGACCGTCCTTCTGTGCAGCAGAGACATGCCGTGGGCTTCCCGTGGCGGGTGGGAGGGAGAGGAGGGTAGGGACAGAACGTGGAGGTGATTCCTGCCTCGTAGGGCTTCTCTGAGCCTGTTTGTGCTGCCTCCTGCCTCGTGTTCAGGTCTCCTGTCAAATTACCCACCCTGGAATCCTGAGCGCGAGCAACCCCCGTTCCTGGGCCTTCCTCGGGAGTGAAGGCTGCACATTCCCGCTCTGCTCTACAGAACCTCCTTCCAGGGCAACTTGTTGTTAGGATGTTACTCTTTGATACTTGAGTAGGTAAAACCTTTAATTTTCCTCCTTGGTTCTTGTTCAATCTGTCAGGATTCCTGGGATAAAGCCAGCGGTGGTTTTACTGTTCTTGCAAGAGAGGAGATGTCTTTGTTTTGGTGTTTTTCCCAGGGGATCTCTGCAGAAAAGCCTAAAGATGGAAAAGGTTGCCCCAAGAGGTGGTGGCTGCCGCATCCCTGGCCCCATTGCAGGGGAGGTTGGATGGGGCTCTGAGCAACCTGCTCTAGTTGTAGATGTCCCTGCTCCCTGCAGGGGGGCTGCACTTGATGTCCTTGAAAGGTCCATTCCACCCCAAGTCATTCTATGATTCTGCAACACCCCAGTAAGCTCCGTGCCTGGATCTACTGGCCCTGCCAACAGAGCAACTGAAGTTAGTGACACTCGGGAGGATCTTCCAGATCACCTGGTTTCTCTGGTCTCAGGCCAGAACAGCCCGTGTCTTCCAACCAACTGGAAGGCAAACCCATCACAGACCTTCTCCAGTTTCACGGTTTTGTTACGAGAGTCACCACTGCTCAGTCGATCTGTTTGTCCCTGGGGCTTTCAGGGTCAGCAAGCCATGCCTGGGGAGAAGGCTCCTCATCCCCTGCTTGAAAAATAAGAAATGCACTTTTTGAAAAGCTCCTTGAAGAACTGATTCCAGGAGACAGGGCCAGCTCCGGAACGCGCATGGCGGTGCCACGGCCCCTGGTCACCGTGGGGTCACTGTGGGATCACCGTGAGCTCCCCACTCTTCCAAATGCCTTTTCCAGCATCATTTTGTAGCAGTTTGCGCCCCATCGGGGCTTCTGCTCGAGCTTCATGCACGGGACTCCCCACACCATCCTCAGGGATTTCTCGCTCTTCATTCTGGGAATTTTTTCCCGACCATTTCTAGCTGGGAAAGGAGGAAAACAATAGTTCTGCAGAGCACCTTGGGCGCGGGGGCTGTCCCGCAGCACGTCACCTAGCAACGCGCTTCCCGCTCGCTCCTTCTGCTGCAGAGAGCTCCCTTTGGCCCCGCACCTATCGCCAAGAGGGGCCGCGCCCTGGTTTCAAATGCTTTTGTTATCAATAGAATGTGCCCGCTCTCATTAAACCAATCTAATTTTATTTTTTTTTCCCCATCAAAAGCAGTTCAAGGCGAAGGGGAGGCGCACGATCCGCTCCCGGGAGTGGAGCTGCTTGCAGAAAATGGCCATTTTTTGTTAGCGGAGCTGCGAGATCATCCCCGTCTCTTTTTCTCCTCTTTTAATGTACTTTCTCACCAAGGAGTAAATGCTTTCGAGGTGTAGAGCAGGAGGATTCTGCTCTGATTATGTTTCAAGCATTTGGGAACGAATTTTTCTTTTTTTTTCTTTTTTTTT
>VWZK01012980.1:1126213-1198322 GCA_013396935.1 Baryphthengus martii | reverse complement strand
TTTTTTTTTTTTTGCGTGAACATGATGTGACATCTGAGCCTTGCTTTGCTCTTGGGGCAGTGAGGTCCAGCTTCTTCTACACAGAGGGTGCCACAGGGCTGCCCCTGCCTGCACGTCCCCTCCTCTCCTGGGCAAAAGGTCAAAACAATTGAGGAGGCTGCAGCAGAAACGTCTGTACGTGTATTTAGCAGAATTAATTATCTTGAATCGTTCGGAGCTGCGGCCTGGCCAGCAGCGACTAGTTCCCTTTGGTTTTGCTGCGGCGGTGTTTTCTAGTTTACGTGTTTTAACCAACCCGACGGTGATTGCTATCTTTAGCGCAAAGCGTTTTGCACTTATCAGCGCAGATGGTTTCCATGGGCTCTGCAGGGCGGCTGCCGTCGGCCGTGGCCCCGTGAATCCGGCAAAACCCACCCTCCCTTCCATCCCCTGGACGGGAAGGGGCTGGGTGCGGAGCGAAGCCCGTTTCGGAGGGCTCCCTGCTGAGCGAGGGCTTGGCTGGCAAAGGAGGAGAAGAAAAAAAAATCCCCGTCTTCTGCCTATAAATACAACACGGCGCTTGTTTTTTCCCTCGTGTGGAGCAGCCCCGGGCGGTGCTGCCCCGGGGTGCCGGCAGCGGCGCGGGACTGGCCGTGATGCGCTCCCTGCCCGGCGGCTTCGGCAGAGCCACCCAGGCCCCTCTGCGTGACCCGGGGCAGCGGCTTCCCCGGCGATGTGCTTTTCCTCGGGTTGTTTTCCGTGTTTCCCCCCCGAAGGTGCAGCCGGAGAGGAGCTGACGCCTCTTGGCGCGGCAGGTCTGATTTCATCCCCGTGGCAGCTGTTTATGCTGCTGTCTGGTAACTATTCATCGCCTTGATTTATGTATTGCTTCCAGTAAGTCATTCTTGTCCAGGACGTTCTGGAAATTTCCACTAGCCGCCGAGGCCTCCGAGATGCGCTCCTCTCGTATGCTCCTCGCCTGATTTGGCTGCCAAACGGTGAGCGAGCTCTCTGAGCCCGCGCGGGCAGGCCAGGCAGCCGTCCTCCCGCACTGCCACCTCCTCATCCCTCATCGGAAATGTTGGGTTTTTTTCCCTGGTGCCCGTTTCTGATCTCTTTGGGTCACGGCACTGCTGGGTGAAGCCCTGGGAGTTGGAGCGATCCAACGGATCTGGGTGCTCCCGTGGGTAGCAAAGGGTGTGTCGTGTGAGAGGTGATTCCCCGAAGGCAGGTTCTGCTGTGCAGGAGCCAGGAGAATCCCTCTGGAGTCTGATTCTTGTTGCACTTTTTTCCCTTCTCTTTCTATTTTTTATTTCCTTTTTCTCCTATTGTTTGGTTTCTCTGCTTTGTGTCTTAGTTGGGAGCATCATGTCCTGGTACCTGGGGAGCTGGGATGGGGGCTGCTGTGGGGCTGCATGGTGAGCTCTGTGCCTCTGTCCTGTGCCAGAGCCAGTCCCATGCTGGTGCCACTGCCACTGGAAATCCCTGGAGCTGCTGTGCTGAGTATTGGGTGTGGAAAGCTGGAGCTGAGCCAGCCCCGGGCGCTGGCAGCCCAGCAACCCCTGGTCCCCCTGGGCTCATCCCCAGCAGCGTGGGCAGCAGGGCCAGGGGGGGATCCTGCCCCTCTGCTCCCAGGGCTCTGGGGAGACCCCCCTGCAGGGCTGGCTCCAGCTCGGGAGTCCTCAGCCCAGGAGAGACAGGGAGCTGTTGGCACAGGGCCAGAGGAGCCCCAGCAATGCTGGGAGGGCTGGAACCCTCTGCTGGGAGGCCAGACTGGGAGAGTTGGGCTTGTGCAGCCTGGAGAGTAGAAGGCTCCAGGGAGACCTTTTGAGGGCCTTTCAGGGCTTCCAGGGGCCTATCAGAAAGATGGGGCCAGACTTTGGAACCAGACCTGTTGGGACAGGACAAGGGGGGATGGGTTGAAACTAAAAGAGGAAGATTTAGACTGAGAGAAGGGAGAAATTTTTGCTGCTGAGTGTGGTGAGAGCCTGGCCCAGGTTGCCCCAAGAGGTGGTGGCTGCCCCATCCCTGGCCCCATTGCAGGGGAGGTTGGATGGGGCTCTGAGCAACCTGCTCTAGTTGATGGCCCTGCTCCCTGCAGGGGGGTTGGACTTGATGACCTTTCAAGGTCCCTTCCCACCCAACCCAGTCTGTGATTCATCTTCGGTCCCACCTAAGTCAGTCCACCCTCTTGCGAACGGCCGGAATGGGCAGTTTAAGGAGGGAGCAGCGAGGGGATACCGTGGGCTGTGAGCCCAGCCGGGAGCTTCATCCCCACCGTGGCAGTCAGCAAGTGCCAGGGTCTCCAGGTCCATCAGCTGCTGTGCTGTCTGCACGTGGAGGTGTACATCCGTGTCAGACCCGCCGGGTGCGCGTTGAGGGCAGGGCGGAAGCTGTGAGCCAGCTTGCAGGGTAAGGAAGGAGGAAAGTTTTGGCTGACAACGGAAAGTTTAAGCTGATCGGAATAAGGAAGAAGGAAAGCTTAGACTGATCACACTGCACGAAAGCAAAAGGAAATAAGAACATCCCTGGTTTTGAAAATACAGTTCTAAGCAGCTATTTTAAATCATCCTCTTCCCGATGGGAGCCGAGCCCACTCGGATCAATAAAAAATCCCTTTTGTTTTAGTGCTTGGACACGATTCACAACTACAGCCCGTTGTCCGTCTGTTTTTCTGTCCCTGAGTGGGAAAATCCGAGCACACTGGCAGCAGTGCCACCAGCTCCCAGCCTGGCAGGGCGGATGAAGGGGAAGGTATCGCCGTGCCGGGGGGACCCCTCCTCGCTCCCGGCTCCAGGAGTCTCCCTCCTCCATCGGATGGGGCTCCGTGCAGGTTCTGGGGTGTGTTTAGCGGTGCAGCCACAGGCAGCGATGGGAGAGTGCTCTGCGGATCAGTTTGACAGCTCAGGGCACCCATCTAATTTAATTACAGAGTTTAACCGGAACCTCCTGTAGCTCTGGGAAGGACAAAGACCAGGGAGGTCCCCAGGCCTCTCGGGCTCCCCCAGCTCCTCACACCCCATCGCAGCACGAATGAAATCTGCATGTGCTTGCCCTCATGGCTCCCTCGTTTTCTCAGTTTTTCTATTAGACTCCTGAGGATTATTCTTCTTAGTTTAGGGGTTTTTTGTTTTTTTTTGAACCAGGGAGCTTTTCAGAGGGGAAGTAACCTGCTCTGCCCTGTCTCCAGCAGAAATCCTCTGTGTGTTCAGATCCCACAAAGGTCAGTGGGTGCTCGGACCTCCCTGGCCGTTGCAGCCGTCTCTTCCATGGTCTGGTTCTCTTTCCAAATGCTCTGTGTCTGTTTTTCTTCTGCTACCACAAAATAATCCACTGGATTATTGATAGTGGGCCAGTAGATTGGCTCCTTCCTCCTGCTTGACCCTGTTCAGAGGAAACCTCCTGGGTTCCAGCTGGTGCCCGGTGCCCCTTGTCCTGGTGCTGGGCACCACTGAGCAGAGTCTGGCCCCAGCCTCTCGCCCCCTGGAGGCCCTTGAGCTCTTGCTCAGCCTTGCTCAGCTCCCCTCTGGGGCTGCTCTTCTGCAGCTGAACAGCCCCAGGGCTCTCAGCCTTTCCTGGCCACACAGATGCTCCAGGCCCCTCAGCAGCTTCAGAGCCCTGGTGCCCCCCTGCCCTGCCCTCACCTCTCTGTTGTATGCTTTGTTTGAGGAACTGGGGATGCTCTCCAAGGAGAGCAAAGGTGCTGGTGGGCGTGAGGCTGCCTTGGGCACACCATGCAAAGCACAGGGGTGGGTGCCCTCGCCCTTGTCAGCTCTGGCTCCCTCTTACTCTTCTGGTTTTGTTTTTAATAAGAGATTCTGCAGAATTTAAAAAAGAAACCACAAAAAGCCCTGTAGGTGTTCGCTTTGTTTTTGGGGCTTGGCTTCCTGTAATGTGTAAATTAGCAAAAGGTTTTGTTCTGCTTCTGCAAATGAACTTTTAACCTCCTGGACTGTCAATAGGTTGGCTGTTTGCACCTTCTGGCAGCTTTTTCTCCCACGCTTCTCCAAAAGGTCCTTATATTTTCTGAAGGCTCCCTGGTTCTTAGCTGGAGAGGAGATGCTCTTCAGAGGCTGCAGCATCTCTCTTATCAGGCTCCTCACAGCTCTTGCATCCTCACCACGCATCAGAGCGGTATCTCTAGATATGATAACGGGTGTCTTTAATTAGACTGCAGCTTACGTCACCGGCAAGACCAGCCGTCGAGGAGCATGTAATGCGGCGTATTCTGGGTCTGCTGGGGAGTTTCTGTGGTTGAACATCTCTGTTGAGCTCCTGCTGGCCGGCCCCTCGGGGAGAAGCACCCGGCCTTCTGCGTTACCCTGGCGTGAAGTCGTGTGGGCTTGCATTTGAACTTTGCGTTGTTGCACAGAGGTTGTTGATAGCACATAATTATCTGGATTTCTTTTTAATCGTTTATCACAGTGAAACTGAAACTATGTGCAGAAACAGATTGAATCTAGAGCAGGCGAAATATTTCCAATAAGTAGCTGGCGTCTCTTGCCGGTGGCGTCTCCTCCGTTCCCACAGACAAAGTGGGACTTAGACATCTTGATGAGAGCTGCTCTAGGTTGCTCTCTATGCTGAACAGACCCAGTACTAAACCAAATTCAATTATATAGATTTTAGTCAAGTCTTCTTTTAACAGAAGGAGAATAAAAGTCATCAGTGCCGAGGTGTTTGAGCTGTGGTTTGCCCCGCGATGCCAGCAGCGATCCCCAGCCTAACCTGGGCCTGTCTTCTCTGTCCGTCGTCAAGTAACTACACTGCACATCTAGTTGAGGTCTAGACTTTCTCTAACTAGAAGCATCTGCTTCTAAAAACATCTTCTGCTGTTGTGTGTGAAGGGCGTGGGGCAGAGGGTCTGAAACCCACCATTTGGGGTCTGGAGGACCAGGAAGGTCCAGGAGCCACTGCTGGAGAAAAACCAACTGCGATTGCAGCTTCCTGGTAGAAGAGCCCTGGTGATGCTGGCACCCACCTAGGGTGAGGAGCTGGTTTGTGTGCGATGGTCTCTGGCTCGGTGGTGGTGCCCAGTGGACCAGGACTGAGCCGAGGGAGCCAGTCCTGCTCTCCACGGGCTTTACCTGTCTGTGTACATACAAATGTCTGTGAGGCACAAGAGTCTGAAAGTATGAGTCTTGGTTCCTGCTCCCTTGGTCTAACTCACCCTGCAGAAGGAAGTGGTGGGAGGGTCTGTCCATCAGCTCCACGTGTGCCTCGCTGTGAGGCTGGTGATTAGCCGCCTGTTGTTATATTAATTTAAATAGTGTCTGTGCTCCGCTGCTGTAATTCCCCAGCAGCTTGTTGCAGTTTGGCGGTTACCTGCTGCTTTGAGAAGTAGGAAGGGCATCATGGGGTGAGAGAGTTTGCCTGCGCGTGTGTGGAAGGACTCACCAAATCTGGGAGGGGTGTTTCTGATTGTTGGGCAAAACCTTGTTCCACTGGCAAAGGCAGGACAGGGTTTTTCATAGAATCCTGGAATCATTATAGTTGGAAACGACCTTCAAGATCATCAAGTCCAACCATCTGCTAAACATTATCATGACCCCTAAACTGTGTCCTGAAATGCCACATCCACATGTGTTTTGAACAACACCTCTAGGGATGGTGATTCCACCCCCTGCCTGGGTAGCCTGTTCCAAGGCCTCACCACTCTCCCAGTAAAAAAAAATTTCCTAATATCCAACCTAAACCTCCTCTTTTACCTGCTGTGGTTGGTTAACCATGACTTCAATTTATTCTACAGAGCTGGTTATTTCTGTTTTCCCTTTCTTTTAAGCAAATTCTTTAGGAATTCAGTGTTTTGGAGGGAAGGGCGCTACCTTTGCGATTTATGAAGGGAACGTGCTCCAAAACACCTCTAAGGCATAAGAAAAAAACGTCAAAAAACCTGCTTTGTTCCTTTTCCCCGTGGCCGATGCCTGAAGTTGCAGGTGTGCGCCGGGCTCTCTGCTGTTCCCTCCCCTGCGACCCGGCTCTTGGCCGCCAGTTATTTCCCACGGAGAGCACTGGGAGCTGCACTTGCTAAAACCAGCGGCGGTTCTCGCTGGGAGGCTTTCCGGGAGCCCGTTTACTTTGGCTCCGCTCCATCTGTCAGGTAGGCGTCGGCACGTCGCTCACCCTCGCGGCAGAGCTTTCAAAGCCTCGCTTGTTAACGCGCACTTGCTCCTTCAGGCTTTTATTGCCCCACTGCTTGGGTCGGGGGTTTATGGCAGTGTGAAAACAGCGGCGATTTGTTTTTTAGAGGAAAACTCTCCTGCACAGCGGGGGCTTTGCTCCGGGCACTGGGGCTGCTGGTGCTCGTGCGCGGGACGGCTCTTGCAGGGCTGCAGCCCAGCCCGGGGCTGGCCAGATCCCCACTGCAGCTCCAGCCACCACCATTGCTAATGGGTAAAAACTTCTTGTCTAAAGAGGAGGGATGTGATTGAGCGTAGCAGGCTGAAGCTGTAACTGAGCTCTCTTCTTGCCCGCGTGCCGACAAAGCTAAGGGCAGAAGCGCAAGGCTGGGCCGTGGAGTATGGGAAACACCTTCGCCTGGTGTTGCCTTTTGGTTCCGTGCTGTGACTGTGAAGTTCGCTGGTGTGGCCTGTGCAGGGAGGGGTGGCAGGGCCTCTGCGGTGCCTGACGTGCTGTCCTCTGGGCTGTGGGAAGGATGCTGGTCTCAGTTGGGACATCACCACTGCGGGGTGGCAGCGGCATGGCTTTGGCAGCCTGGGTAGCCCCTCTTCCAGCTCTGGACCCAGGGCAAAGTCCCTGTTGGCTGCCTGTGTTTC
This sequence comes from Baryphthengus martii, assembly GCA_013396935.1. Taxonomy (NCBI): domain Eukaryota; kingdom Metazoa; phylum Chordata; class Aves; order Coraciiformes; family Momotidae; genus Baryphthengus; species Baryphthengus martii. The sequence continues at coordinate 1,191,567 of VWZK01012980.1, read as the reverse complement.
TGCAGGTGGAAACCATGGTGACACTTTAACATGGTGATCGTGCCAATAGCTTGCACCAGGGCATTGATGGAAACCTGCAGTGCTGCCGGTGCCATGCCAGGGCATGGGGAATGTGCCAGCCCCGTGCCGTTCACCCCAGCCACAGTTTGCTAAGCAGGTTTGGGATCCCCCTGTCAGCACATCCCCCTGAGATCTCCCATCAAGCTCAGCTCGATGCCTTTGGAAACCGAGGTGACTTGATCTGGAAGACGTGAACCGGGGGGCGCCATGGCACCGTGTGTGCTGTCCCAGCAAGTCCCAGCTCGCGTGGTATTTGCACCCGTTACCGACACTGAACTTCACATTTGGCCTCTGCATCTGTTCAGCGTGATCCGAGCGCTTTGTTTTTTTTCCCTGGGAGTGAACCCAAGCATCCAGCTGTGGCCAGATTCACCCAGGAGAGAAAGAGAGGCTTGTTGGAGCAAGTCAAGCCGCCCAGGAGCGGTGCGGGCGCAGGTTTCGCCCCAGCTCAGCAGGGAAACCCGAGAGCGATGCGGCCGCTCGCTGAACAAAACCCTCAAATTCTCCACATTGCGTCCCAAGGTTCTGTCAGCTGGGTTCAGGAAATTTCTCCTTGTCTTCACGGGGTGGTTTTGTATTTCCCTGGTGATCTCTCCTCCTTTTGGATCCGCTGGCCTCCATCTGCATTCCTCAGCACTTGGCTCTCCCCGCCCCTCGCTCCAGCGGCGGTGCTGTCGAGGTTGCGATGCTGAGAGTCTCTGCAGCCTGCAGAGGCCTGGGCTGCATGTGCTGGTGGTTTGTCCGTGCTCCGGTTCCTGTGTGCTGGGAACGCGCCGTGACCCAGCGGCAGCTGAGCCGGCCTGGCCAGCTCGTCCAGGCCTTGCAGAGCTCCCCTCACCCAGGAGCAGCCCAGAAGGGCACAGGCATGGCCTGAATTTAGGAAGCGCAACAAATTATAATCCTGCAGTTTTAAGCGTTTCTGCGCCTCTGCCCCAGTTTGGGGGGTGATGCAGAGGTGGTCATGCTCCCCGGCTCTCTGCTTCCCGCTGCTGCTTGACAGGGGCACGGCTGAGTGCTGGAGGACACTGCGGATCCATCTCCCTGTCACCTCCTCCTACGCACGTGTACCTTTTTGGAACCGTAGTTCAAATGCCTGGTGGACCGATATAGCTACTGGGACACCAGTGGTTAGTGCTGCAGGTGTAATATTTTTGATGTGCCACAGCCTTTTTGGGTCTTTTGTTGTGAGCGATGAGTGGGAAACGATTGTCCAGGCCTGTCCCAGGCTGCCCAGGGCAGGGCTGGAGTCCCCCTGATCCCTGGAGGGGTTTCCAAGGCGTGGAGATGTGGTGCTGAGGGACAGGGCTCAGTGGTGCCCTGGCAGGGATGGGGAACGCTGGGACTCAATGATCTGAAAGGTCTCTTCCAACCCAAATGATTCTAAATTCTAAAAATTTTGCATTTACAGGGGCACTTGCAGAAGAATTTCTGTGCAGCCAGGTTAGAAAAATTAGAAGGGCAGGCCAGCCATTCACAGATACTTGGAACACCTTGATAAAATTGTCTGTATCTAGTGGGATAACACTGAAGTATCCTTTTAGTATCTGTTGTCAGCTAAACAGCGGCTACTGGGTTTTTGCCAAGAAAGGTTGGACCAGGTGAGCCTTGAGGTCCCTTCCAACCTGGTGTTTTATGATTCTATTTCCAATCTTCCCTGTTTCTGATATTGCAGGAGAGGAAGCTTGATTTTAATTTTTTTTTTACTATTTTTTATTTTTTTTTAAATCTCCTTTTACTAACTTGAAATATTTCCATGATTACTGTTATTAGTTGTGTTTTAAAACTTGAGTTGTTTCTTTCCCAACCCAGCTTCACTTTTGACAAAGCTCAGTGTTGGGTTTCTCTGGTTTTGTCCGGCCCGGCTCCTCGCCCGGCTCTCCACCTACACGCTCATCAGCTGCAGCCCAATTAACCTCACTAATGTGCAGGGATGACTTCAACGCACCCAGGAACATTTCCCAGAACTCGTTGGATTTTGCCCGATAAATACCCGCAATTGAGCGCGCCAGCAGCAGCCGCCTGCTCGCTGTCCGGCAGCGCGTGCGCGCGCCCTCCGGATTAACTGGGTGGAAATGGGAGGAACTGGGGGGAATGAAGCCCAGCAGCCCTGCTGAGCCTCTCCCCGAGCTGCGTTCCCCCCGATGCGATTGTCCCCGTGGCCACTGCCTTGGTGGGGTCAGTGCTGCTGTGCCAGGCACCCCAAAGGGGTGGTGGGTCCAGAGGTGCCCTGGTCGTGCTGTCAGAGTTCGCTGTGCTTTTTGCTTTTCATTCATGTCCAGAATTAAATGTACGTGTTTAATTTGTAGCCAGAACAGCCTTGATAATTTGGGGGATTGCTGGTCCTCTGCCTGATTGGCTTTTCAGACTGAATAGAAGCTCTAATGGTGGTGCCAGACATGAAATATATTTTTACCCAGAGCAGTATGAATTAGCTGCATTATTCCCCCCACCCCGGTAAGGTCTTGTTAGGCCAGCCTTAACAAGCACTTTGTTTGCACAGGTTTGTCCCAGGCATGGAAATAGAAACACTCCAGACTTTGCCTTTGTTCCCTTTCAGATGTTTGTTTTCTCTGGGATTTTTCTCTGAATCAGGGAAGATACTTGAACTAAGAACAACACTCCTGGGCTGAGGCTTACATATGTTCTTCTTGTATAGAAAATACATACACAAAGTGATCCCAGACATGGAAGTGAGACTTCTGTGGGGAGCAGAGCAATGACATTCCCTGGAGAGGCTGTTGCTGCCCAGGGAGGTGTGTGGTCACTGGTCCCAGTGTGGCTCAGAGCAGTATGTTCACTCAGGTGACAGCTCGTACAGGTAGGACCCTTCCCACCAGTACTAAGTCATAGAATCAATTTGGTTGGAAGAGACCTTTCAGATCATGGAGTCCCAGTGTTCCCCCACCCCTGCCAGGGCACCCCTGAGCCCTGTCCCTCAGCACCACATCTCCACGCCTTGGAAACCCCTCCAGGGAGCAGGGGGACTCCAGCCCTGCCCTGGGCGGCCTGGCACAGGCCTGGACAGCCCTGGAGGGCAAGAAATTGTTCCTCAGCTCCAACCTAAACCTTCCCTGGTGCCGCTTGAGGTGAGTTCCTCTTATCCTATCGCTTGTTCCGTTGTAGAAGAGCCTGGCCCCACCTCTCTCCATCTCAGTGTTACTGGGAGGAGGGGGCAGCTCCCACGTGCTGCATTCTCCGCTGCTCCCACCATACAGGTTTTTCTGTAGGTTGCTGGAGAAGCAAACGAGTTCGTTAATTGGATTTCCGTGAAAATAAATCTTGAGTTGTTGAACCAGGCTGAGGAACCTGAAATCTTTTAACAGCTGTCAAACGGAAGAGGGCTGGGGCACCGCTCCCCCGCCGCAGCCCCTGGCCCCACTGCCTTTCCCCCCATCCCACGGAGCCGGTTACAAACCAGCACAGAAATATTTACTGCTCCGTGTGCTCTCTCTGCGCTGGAGCTCGACTACCAATTACTCTGTATTAAATTATGGTTGGTCATGCCGGTGATTGTACAGTATCCAAGCAACCCGGGCGTAATCTAATTTAACACACAACATGGATTTACTCGGCTCCCCTTCTCCTTTGTTTTTCTAGAAGTGGATGTAGAGTGAGCAGGAGTCCATGGACACCCCCGGGGAACATGACCAGCTGTGCAGACACGGCTCCCACAGAGCCCTCGGCTCCCGGCTCGGGGTCCCCGTGGGTGGCAGAGCTCGACCTCCAGCTCCTTTGGCTGGGTGCTCGTCGGAGGCGGCACGTCTCTTGGGTGTGCACCAGGAGGGCCAGGTCTTCATGAAGCAAAGTCTCTGTGCAGGGCTTATTGTGGGTGATGGGTGCAGGTATTTCTGGGCTTGTTCAGCCTGGAGAAAAGGAGGCTCAGGGGAGACCTTCTGGCGCTCCACAACTCCCTGATAGGAGGTTGGAGCCAGAGGGAGTCGGGCTCTGCTCCCAAGGAATAAGAGGAAGGGACCTCAAGTTGCCCCAGGGGGAGGTTGAGGTTGGAGCTGAGGACCAATTTCTTCCCCTGCAGGGTTGTCCAGGCCTGTCCCAGGCTGCCCAGGGCAGGGCTGGAGTCCTCATGATCCCTGGAGGGGTTTCCAAGGTGTGGAGCTGTGGTGCTGAGGGACAGGGGTTAGTGGTGCCCTGGCAGGGGTGGGGCAACGCTTGGACTTCGTGGTCTTGAAGGTCTTTTCCAACATGAACCATTCTATGATTCCCCTGGTCAAGGGGCTCCACAGGCTGTCCCACGCTGCCAGGCTGATCTCCTGCTGATCCTGGAGACACGTGGGAACCGTCATGTGCTGCGAGGTGGGGGAACAGCCCAGAGGCCAACAGTCAGGGATAGCCCAGCACATTGTGAGCACCAAGCCAGAGTTAAGAGGTTGTTCTGAACATTTCTCCATTACTTTTTGCACAAGCTGGCGGTGTCTTCTGCAAAGCGTGGCTGGAGAGAGAACTGAAAAAGGACTCATCTAAATTAATAGTAGTGCAGTTGCTTTCAGAGTGCACCGAGGGCCGAAAAGAAAGAGCAGGTTAAAAGGAAAATGCAGCAAATACTTGGAAACCTTCTAAAGGGCAGCTGAGGAACGGTACCGACAACGCCTGCCCAAGAGCACCGACATTAAGAGCCTTTTGGGATGAGAACACCCCGTCTTTAGAAACTACGGTGTTATTTTCTAGTACAAAGGATGGTGAAGAGGTATAATTTATAGGAAATTGTCCGGTGGATGATGGATGTGGAATTTGAAGGATGTGAAAGGTGAATGATGTTTTGCAGCATAGCTTTGGTAACCGAGCGTTGTGAAGGCTCCCGCTGGAAAAGTACCGGTGATATGGATCGGAAGGTTTTGGGCCACCGGACCTGCACTGTTGCAGAATGAGTCCCACACCTCACAAATCCAGAGAAAAAAACCAGGAGCATGGTGCTGACCACAGGAGAGGTGGCGCTCACGTCTGGGCGCGTGGGCATCCCTCGGGCAGAGCCCGGGCTGTGGCTGGAGCCGCAGGGCCGTGTCCTGCCTGGGAGGCCATTAATAGTTTAGTCTGAAATAATTAACAGGAGCGTGCACAGCGGCCCGGCCGGAATGAACCACTGACAGGGCCATTTATTAGTGATGTATGACACGGGAACGGTAATGAGAAATGGAGGGATCTAATTTTGTAAGACTTAGATCAATTTGGTTGGTTTTTTTGGTAAATGGATGTTGTTTTACTAACCACAGATGATCATTAAAATCATTATTTTATTAGAGCTTTTCAAAACTATTGGAATTACAGCTGCACTGTTCAAAATGCGAATAGGAGCATTAGAACACGTGTCTGAGACAGGGAAGTTGTTGCAATGTAGAAACGTCGTTGGCATTTGTAAATGTCTTGATAAGGAGGTGGGTTGGAGTGGGAGGAAAGGTTTGAATCCCTCTGTCTGCTGGAGAGAGTCCAGGGGAGACTGGGAAGCTGCTGAGGGGCCCGGAGCATCTGTGTGGCCAGGAAAGGCTGAGAGCCCTGGGGCTGTTCAGCTGCAGAAGAGCAGCCCCAGAGGGGAGCTGAGCAAGGCTGAGCAAGAGCTCAAGGGCCCCCGGGGGACGAGAGGCCGGGGCCAGACTCTGCTCAGGGGTGCCCAGCACCAGGACAAGGGGCACCGGGCACCAACTGCAACCCAGGAGATTCCCTCAGAGCGGGAGGAGCAACTTGTTTGGTGGGAGGGGGTTGGAGCCTGGCCCAGGCTGCCCAGAGAGCTTGGGGAGTCTCCTTGTCTGGAGAGATTCCAAAGGCGCCTGGAGACTGCGCTGCTGGGCCCCCTGCTCTGGGTGACCCTGCTGGAGCAGGGGGGTGGCACCAGAGGAGCTCCAGAGGGACCTTCCAGCCCCCACCCTGCTGGGATCCTGTGATAACAAGTAGGAGATTTTTTCCTAAGTAAGAATTTGTTTCCTATTGGACTTATTCTGCCTTTCTCTCTGCTCCATGAGGCTGTGACCCCCTGAAGAAACTTTTCTTCTACCCTGCTGGCAGTGCCAGGCTGGGCAGGCTGGTGCCGGCCTCTCTTGTGTGCACAGCTCTTGGCCTCCTGCTCTTGCCATCGGTGAGGACCGGGAGAGGCTTCGCACCCACCCAGGGAGGAGGACGAGGACAGCCAGCCAGGCTGGTGGAGGTGCTGGGCAGAGCAGGGTGGCAGCAGCCCCTCCCCTCACCGCTGGCCTGGGCGAAAACCCTCCACGGGTTTTCGTCACCGTAACTGGAGCCCGTCTCCCACAGCGCTGATGTTACCGACACGGGAGTTTTCTCAGACACTCCTTATAAATTATTCAGCACTTCCTGACAGTGAGGGAAGTTACGGGTAAGAGGAAGGCCCCGCAAGCTCCCGAGGGAATTTGTTCAGGACCTCCTCGCTATTAAAGTTGTAACCCTAAGCCCATCTCTGCACGTTCTCCAGGGATGTGGCTTGCTCCAGGGGTGAGACCTCTTGTCTGGATAGCAAATAGGATAGGGCTGAAGTTGCTGTCAGGAGGGAGCTAAACCAGCAGTCCTGATGCCCCCTGGGCATCCCTTGGTGATGAGGTCCTCTTCTTCTGCCTGAGGAGCTGTAAATAGGGGGAGGTATGAAGAATTCTTTGCTGAGATTTGGGTGGAAAAGGATGGAAAGTATCTTTGCTTTTAAGTCAGCCCGAGCTTACACTGTGCTGAAATAAGCTAAATGTGCACACAAAGGAGGACTGTGGTGGCTTGGCCCCCAGGCCAGTCATAAAAGCTCATGGCAATAACTTTTTGGGATAATCCAGCAAGATCCGAGTCTCAGCCTCTCTTTGTGCTGGCCTCGCACATTTATCCGGGGAGGATGGGAGAGAAAGAGTAAAGGGAAAAGACACTTAAAAACCTCCCGAAGCTGAAATTGTGATTGCTCTGCCTGAACTCATCGAGTTTCCTGGTTGAAGAGGTCAGGAGAAAACCACAAGAGTGAGTGGCAGAGACAGGGCTGTAGGACTTACACCGCAGCTCATCGTTGCGTCACTGGCGCACGTGCCGTCGTGTTACGTGTCACTGTGTGAATCTGGTTCGTGACTCAGCCGGAGCCTGTGGTACCTGGTGAGCTTGGTCCGTGCCTCTACCAGGCATTGACAGCAGGATGGCCATGAGCCAGCAATGGGCCCAATGGCCTCCTGGGGAGGATTAGAAACAGGGGGTGGTTCTCCTCCTCTACTCTGCCCTGATGAGGCCACATCTGGAATATTGTGTCCAGTTCTGGGCCCCTCCATTCCAGAAGGACAGGGAACTGCTGGGAAGAGTCCAGCGCAGAGCCACAAAGACGATGGAGTGGAGCATCTCCCTGCTGGGGAGAGGCTGAGGGAGCTGGGTCTTTTTAACTTGGAGAAGAGGAGCCTCAGGGGTGACCTCAGGAATGTTTAGATATATGGAAAGGGTGAGTGTCAGGAGGATGGAGCCAGGCTCTTCTCAGTGATATCCAATGACAGGACAAGGGGCAGTGGGTGCAGCTGGAGGAGAGGAGGTTCCAGGTAAACATAAGGGAAAACTTTTTTACTGTGAGAATGTTGGAGCCTGGCCCAGGCTGCCCAGAGAGGTTGTGGAGTCTCCTTCTCTGGAGACTTTCAAACCTCACCTGGATCTGTTCCTGTGTGGCCTGCCCTGGGTGATCCTGCTCTGGCAGGGGGGTTGGGCTCCATGATCTCCAGAGGTCCCTTCCAACCCCTGACATTCTGTGATTCTGTGTTTCCTGCAGAGCCACCGAGCACCCCGGTGCCCTGGCACTCATGGTTGGACGCAGCCCAAGGAGCTCCAGGCTGCATCCTACGCTGCGGCGTGTCCTCGGGGCACGGCAGCGGGGCTCTCTGGGGCTGAGGCAGAGCAGAGACGTTGCCCTACTAGGGCTGCTGATGCTTTGCACCGCCAAGAGCAGGGGCCAGACCAGAGCTACCCCCCTAAACCGCATGTTGCCCAGGGTGCCAGGTCCTCAGCGTGAGCTACTTTGCTTTGCTGGTCTGATCTGCTCCCGCTGGCCTGCAGTGCTTCTGAGTGTAAAAGTAGCTGGAGATGACAGGGAGGAAGGCTCAAGTGTCCGTGGGTCCCCAGGAGATCGGTGTCCGTGTCGGGTGGATTCCTCGGTGGGGAGGAGAAGGGTTCACGTGTGTGCACGTGGGTCTGGGGTAGAACCCCGTCTTCACCGTCTCCGGCCCGTGTTGGTTGGGCGGGATGGGGCTGACCTCTGGTGCAGGCAAAGCTTAAATGGGTGAGAAGGAATCGGGTTTTGGAACATATTAGATCACTCATTCAGTTGGAGAGCAGCGTGTGTCAGAGGTCCAACAATTTGTTTTCAGAAGGGTTTTCAGCCTTAGTGATTCAAGATGTTTTCCTGGGAGTGGTTTGCAACATGAGACTCGGTGGCCGGAGTAGCTTTGGGGTTTTATGGGATTAGTCAATTCACTGAGGCTGAAAGGTCTTTAGTAACACAACAGTTAAATTTGTACTTTTCCACATGGCTGAGCCTTCAAGGAGCTCACCAGGAGTGTAAAAAATGTAAACAGCATTGTAAGTGTTGTGCCAGCCCTGAGGCAGGGACGGGGGTTCCGTCCAGAGGAGTTCTATCAGGGACCTTTTTTTTTTTTTTAACTTTTCTTTTTTTCTTTTTTTTTTCCTGCAGAGTTGCAAATAATCACAAGCAGAACCTGATGACTGTTGCTAATCTGGGCGTGGTATTTGGGCCAACGCTGCTTCGACCTCAAGAGGAAACAGTCGCTGCCATTATGGACATCAAGTTTCAGAACATTGTGATCGAAATCTTAATAGAGAACCATGAAAAGGTAACGGCTTCACTTGCTTCTTTCAGTGCAGTTAATTTATGATAACAAATTTGTCTCTCTCTACAAGCTGCAGCCTCCTTCCCCAGGCCCCCCTTGCTGCTCGTGGCCAGTGGCACCGGCAGAGACGGGATCATGCTGGGGAGGGGGGGCAGCAGCTGGTACCTCCCGGGCAGTCCCACCAGCCAAGGGCACGGCTCAGGATAAGCCGTAGAGGCTCCAAAACACACGGTTCTTGGACCGTAGTTGCGTAACCAGCGCTGCTGGTAACCAGCCATTTTTATGGTCATCTCGGTGTGAGTCGTGTCCATGTCTCCATTACAGAAATCCCCGATTTATTCCCCCTTTCCATTGCTTAATAGGAATTTGTCCCTAGTTTTAAGAGAGAAAAGGAGTGCGAAATGCCCTCCTGGGCTGGCGTCCCGCTTTGCTGAGTAAACACGGGTTTGTTCAAGTACTGGCTTCATCCACAGTGTTGGTCTCCTAAATTATGATGCCTTTGTGTTTATCGGCCATGAGGATGTTCTGATCTGTCAGCGGAGCAGACGTGGCTCGATGGGGCCGTGGCTTGGGCTATCTGGTGGCTGCATGCAATTTCTTCTAAATTCTTCTGTTTATCTGGTTTGGGTTGGAAAGAAGTAACCAGTGTGTGCCTTGAGGCTGTGAAAAACAAGCAGAGTCAGGCTTGACCCCGCCGAGGCTGCTGGGGCAGGGTGACATCGCAGGTCTGGTGTGGGGCTTGGCTTGTAGATATCTCAGAGGGGTCTCTTACAGGTGAGAAGTTGCTTCCATGGGCACATAAAGACCACACCAGTGTGGCCAGCAGGACTAGGGCAGGGATTGTCCCCCTGCACTGGGCACCGGAGAAGCCACCACTCAAATCTTGGGGTCAGTTTTGTGTCCTCCCTCCCAGAAGGACCTTGAGCATGGCCAGAGAAGGGCAATGGAGCTGGGGAAGGGTCTAGAGCAGGAGTCTGGTGGGGAGCGGCTGAGGGAGCTGGGCTCATTCAGCCTGGAGAAAAAGAGGCTCAGGGGAGACCTTCTGGCTCTCCACAACTCCCTGGAATTCAGGAGGTTGGAGCCACGGGGGGGTTGAGCTCTGCTCCCAAGGTAAAAGCGCCAGGACAAGAGGAACCGGCCGCAAGTTGCCCCAGGGGAGGCTTAGGTTGGAGCTGAGGAGCAATTTCTTGCCCTCTAGGGTTGTCCAGGCCTGTGCCAGGCTGCCCAGGGCAGGGCTGGAGTCCCCCTGCTCCCTGGAGGGGTTTCCAAGGCGTGGAGATGTGGTGCTGAGGGACAGGGCTCAGTGGTGCCTTGGCAGGGATGGGGCAATGGTTGGACTTCGGTCTTAAAGGTCCCTTCCAACCCAAACGATTCTATGGTTCTGAGTGTCCTGGTGCTTCGATGATTCCCCACCAGGAAGGTCAATCTGCAGCTGGTTACAGACATTGGCCGTGAGTGAGTTCTGAGGGTGGATGTCCCTGCTGCCCGGGGGCAGCGAGAGCTGCAGCTGCAGGTGCTGAGCTGCTCTGGCAGGGCTCACGGGGCCGTCGGCCGCTGCCAATTCACAGGAGGAAGCTGCGAGCGAGACGCCTGTGAGCTCAGGTCCTCATTCCTCCAGGGTGTCAGGAAAAGATGCTGGGAAGAAGGGAGATGGGAAGAGGTAATTCCAAGAAAGGAAAATCTCTAAACTGCAGCATTAGTGCTGGTTCAGCTCCTTTGGGACTGTTTCGTTTCGGTTTCTTTCTTAATTTGAACTGATTGGAGCTTGTCAAAGGGTCCCGGCAGGAGCTGCCGCAGGTGCTCAGCAATGTGCAAGCTGCCTGTTCTTGTGCTGCTGGTGCTTTATGTTGCTTTACTCCAGTGACTCACAGACACTGTTTGTGATTCAAGTGCGTTCGCAGGGAGAGGGGAATTGATGTGGATGGTTCCTGGCAATCGGCAGCTCTCTGCTCTTACATGATGTTCCCCCAGGTAAGCGGAAAACTCCGCTCCTGTCAGAGCCTCTGTTTTCACTGGGTAACCGAAAAAATGAGAGCAAGCTTGGTGATGACGTCTCTTGGTTTGAATTGTAGATGATTTACTCATTTACACGGTCGCTTCCGTGGGCTTATCTGATTGCTGGGGCGGTGGGGATGGTTTGGAGGGGGTGTGTCGGTGTTCCCTGCTCACCTGCAGTCGCCCCACCTGAGATGTGCCTCATCTACCACCTGAGAGTATCCCTGGGGACAAACTCGTCCCGAAGCCGTAACAGTATCGCGAAAGGACAGTGCAGGATGCGATGCTGACTGCCCAGTGTCCTCATGGTTCACACGAACTTGCGCTCCCTTTGGTGGCACCTCCAAATTCCCCTGTGCCATGTTGCTGATATGCCTTGACTGATGTGCAGTTTGGAACCGTAGTCAGCAAAACCGGGACTTTCTGAAGGTTCCCGGAACGACTGGTAAATTACGGTTTGCTCAGTGTTGCCAGAGCGTCCGGCACAGACCATTAAACCCTCTGTGTAATCCAAAAAGTGAAATCCTTTCTGGAGATTGAACTGGTTTCCAGGATCCAAATAATTTGTCATACTGGTAAGAACAGCCGTAAACTCTGAGACGGCTTTTAAAGCTTCTCAGACATGTTCTCCTGCCGAAGGGCTCTCTGTGCACCAGGGTATCGCAGCCCTGGCGTTTGTCTCGGGGGGATCTCCCGTGGCCTGTACTGGCAGCAGATCTGGAAACGTGGAACGGCCTTGGGATGAGGGTAGCTCTGAGGCTTGGGGAGGAGGGGATAATGGCTCCATTTGCCTGCCAGGTGCTCCCACGCAGCAAAGAGGAACCTTGAAAAGCTGGGCGGGAGCGCCGTGCCCGGCTCTTGGCCGCCCAGCGCTCCCCGACAAACCCACCAAATGTCACGTCGCTACTTAATAAGATGCTTCCATTAGCGGCTCTCGGCCTTTTCTCTCTGCGTTTGTGAATACAGCACATTGAGGCTATAAAATATATCCTGACGGTACGTAATTAAATGGATAAAATGATTTTCTCCTATGACTCTGGATGTTGCCACATCCCAGGCAAACCAAGAGTGTGTCCTGTGCAAAAGACCCCAGGGATGCTGGGCTGTAGGTCTGGTTCCTCAAGTGACTGCCATTTAACACTACAATTCTGATTTAAAAATTAATCATTAGCCAAAAGTAATATTGAAGTATTATTACATCTGAGAACTGCAGATGCCCATCCATTTTCTCCTCCAAAGCGTCAGTTTTTATAGCCCTCTGGAAAAGGCCGTTATTCTGAAAGGTTACAAAACGGAGAGATGGATTTACTGCCTTGAGGAGGTTCCCTCCTGCCGGAAGATTGAGCAGGTGAACTGTTGGTGTGGGCAGTACCGATGGCAAACGGGAGGCTGGTTTGCCCAGGGAGTTCCACAGACCCCGGCACTGACCTCAGGGGATACTAAAGGCAGAGCCCTCAGCACCTCGTCTGCATTCCATTCTTTTCTGTAATTAACTGAAGTGGTTAGTGATGCTGTTGGCCGTTCTAGCCAAGACTTGCGTAAGACTTTGTGCCACCAACATTTCGAATGTCACAGCAGCTTCTTATTCTCCAAGTTCCTCGAGCGGGTCTGGATGCAGTTTTGTGCACGGGACTACCCCAAACTCTTGGCTGGTGCTGAGACCAGGGGGTGGACCTTTCTGTGCCGTTATATCACATCCCTCTGACTTGGGCAGAATACTGAACCCATCTGGTTTCCACTTGCCTTGGGAGAAAATGGGCAGCCCTGCTGCTGGGGCCACGGGCCGATCCCTCCGGAGGAGGTGCAGGATACGGGATGTAGCAGCACCTGGATGCACTTCATTGAGAGGTGGGAGAGGTTTTAAAAAAAGCCTTTTAGCTCCTGTCTGAGACAAGGTGCTGGCGGCTCTTTGCTGTTTTGCAGGCAGGGAGAAGGTGATGAGGAGCTGTGCCATCGCGGCTCGCGTCAGGCTGAGCGAGCGAGCACAGCACGGCCGTGCATGTGATTTATGAATCCTGGCTGCTCCGCTCCCACCCCGGCCATTAAACTGTCTCTCTCTCCCTGTTAATTGGGCTGTGTGACTGGGAGAGCTGTGACACGGGCTTGCAGTGAGGAGCACGTCTCGGCTGGGCTCATTCCGTTCAGAAATGAAACAGCCCTGAGAAACTGTCCTGCGGAGGAGAGCGGGGGCGGTTGCACAGGCGGCGGCTCAACTGAGGGAGATGCCATGGGAGGGTTTGGCCCGGCAGTGCCCGTTTTCTTTACTACTGAAGAGATCTGTGCTGGTTCCTGGTACAGAGTAACGGCAAAGCCACGGCTACATAGGGCTAATTATCTCATGGTTCTTGGGGTCTCTCGTTAGACTTTCAAAATCAACGTTGTGCTTTTTAAAATGTAGCCGTTAATTGACTCTTCTCCATGGTGAGCGGCCACATTTGGCCCATGTGCTGCTCCGAGGTGGTGGAGAGAGCGCCTGGTCAGAGCCCTGCCTCTCCCCACACCTGCCTTCTGCTCCCCCTTCTCCAGCATCACCTCGGTGGGGATGCCGTAGCGGGCTTGGGGCACCGAGGAGGTTTGTGGAGAAACGCTGGTGTTGCTGCTCCCTCCGGCAGCAGGCTCAGTGGTGCCCCTCCGCCAGCTCCGGGGAGCGTGTGGTGGGAGGGTGCCGAGCTGGCCGGCTGCGGTGGGGGTGTTTGGGAGAATTAGACGTTTTAATTGCAATACCAGGTTGGTTGTGATAAGTCAGAGTGTGCAAGATCTCAGGTGATGAAACTTTTTAGTGGAATTGTTTCATAGCAACATTCCAGCTGTGTTTAAAAGTGCAGCCTCCTTATAAGCTGAGCCTGGTTTCAGTCACCGAGTTCATAATTTAAGAGGTTTTATGTCTTCTCGTATTAAAGACCCAAAAAAGAGAAAAAAAACCCTGAAAGTTCGTTTTCAAGCGTGCTGTGGGAAATCACTGCATAGAACGCAATTCATAAATCGATACTTTTCTCTCACTTGATTTATATATTTCATTATATTTCCCAAGCGGAATTTACTGTTGAAAAGCATTTTGAAAGCCAGAGCAGGTTAAAGCAGGAGGTGGCCGTGCTGGATATGGGGAACGGGGCCCAGGGCAGGCAGAGTGCCGCTAGGACCGATTTCGGCCCCCTGGGCTGAGGGTCCTGCCCCAGAGGAGCTGTATTTAGCACTTAGAGAGAAGCGCTCACAGGAGGGGGCCCGGCAGCCGGGACAAGCACCTGAGGCATGTGCAGCTGTGTGATGGTTTAGTCCGGTGAGCAATGTGCCGCGAATAGCCCTTGGAACTGGGGCTGGGAGCTGGCCTGAGCGCCGTGCCTCTGCTGGGAGGGCCGGTGGGATGCTGACGTGGGCTGAAGTACTGGGGTGAACTGGGATGCTGGGGAGGGCTGCTGAGGTGCTGGTGAAGTGCTGGGAAGGGCTGGTGGGGTGCTGAGGAGGGCTGTCAGGGTGCTGAGGAGGGCTGCTGAGGTGCAGGGAGTGGGGTGCAGTAGCCATGTGAGAGTCTGGGCAGCTACCGTCCCCCAAAGCTCCCATTGGAGAGCCTGGGAAACAGCCAGTTTGGAGGTGGGAACCAACGTGCATGGGGTGGGGGAGCGAGCGGTGCCGCAAGCAGAAGGCGAGTGCAGCTTGGGCTGCTTTTCCCCCGCTTATCCTTCAGCCTGGCAGGAAGATGGGAATGAGCTGGGCAGAGCTCAGGGGACGGGCTCTGACATCCCTCCACCTGCTCCGCAGCGTGCCCAGCTCGGCGCAGGCCGGTGCCACCGCTCGCTCGCCAGGCACGGGGCCGGGGCACGCCGAGTGTGTGGTAGTTTTGCACAGCGATTCATCGCCACTTCCCAAGCCTCGGCCCGTCTGCCGGCTCAGCGGCCAAACCCGAGCCTGCACAGCGAGCTCCTGCAGAGAGAGACTGGGGAGCGATGTCCTCAGCCACGAGGTGTTTGGTTCACCAGGAGGCTTCGTGCCTGGTCCTTGTGTCTCATCTCGCTGTCGGGGACAGACGTGACATTACAATTTCTGGCCAACGCATCTTGGCTCTTCAGCGTTGATTTGTAGAAGTGGGCACAGAGGGTTTGTGTGTGTGTCTGTGTGAGGATTTGGTGGTTGTTCCATGAAACGTGCCTCTTATGGGCTGGCAGCCGCTGCCGCTCGCTGGCAGGTGGCGTGCGGTGGCTTTCTGCAAGGCCAGGGGCTGCCGGTGACCGGCGGTGACGGCTCCGTGCTCTGCAGGAGTCACCCCGGTGCTGCTGCCTCTGAAAGGCAGTTTTCCTGTTGGCAGCCCCCAGCAGTGCTGGCAGCTGTCTGGCCGAATAGGGAGTGACACCGAGGGGTGGTGTTCAATGTACCCCAGCGAAGGGAGACCTTGGGAGAGCTGCTCGTGAGGCAGGGCGGCTGTTGTCCGAGCCTGGCCTTCCAGAAGAGAAACAATAAATAACCAAATATCAACAACAAACAAAACCGCTGCTCTGGAGGTCGGTGCAGTTTTAAAATTCCAACTCCTCGAGGAAAATGTGATGACTCAGTTCTTTGACAGCTGTTACCGGAAATCACAAAGACTTTCCCAAGCTGGGTGTGCCGCGTGGGGACGCGGCGAGTCGTCGTGCCCGGGGCGCTCTCGCTGTCACCACGCGCCTCCAAAAACTCAGCAGAGTGCCAAGTGACCGGGGTTCTGCCCATCTCGCAATGTGCTTTTTTGGGTGAAGAAGAGAGAAAAGGAGTGCAGGCCTGCTGGGAATGTGGGATTTCGGAGATGCCACCCCAAATGTTGCCGTGTCGAACGCGTGTCCTCCTTAGGCGCTGCCCTGCAGAGTGGAGAGGAGCAGAGCCGACAGGTGGGCAGCTGCTCTGTCCCAAGGGTGATCCCATGAGGTGATGCCAAAGAACAACTTGTCTATTATTTTTAACAGATCTTTAACACGGTGCCGGAGACTCTGCCATCGAACTCGCAGCTGCTGTTATCTCGCAAGAAGAGCACGGACTCGAAGCCTCCCTCCTGCAGCGAGAGACCGCTGACGCTCTTCCACACGCCGCAGCCCAACGAGAAGCGTAAGTGTGCCGAGCAGCGGCTCCCGACTCCCACACTTCACAGAGTTTTTGCCCTAATCGTGCCTAACGGGCTGTAATTCCCGTGCCATTCCCATACGATTTTACTGGTGTCCATGGAAGCGACGGTTCCCGTCGCAGACTTCGGTGTCCTCTGCTGCCGTGTCGATGGGGAGCGTGAGGATCGTCTGGCATCCAAGCCCTTCACCAGGGGCTTGAAAAGAGGCTGTGCTGGCTCGGTATAAAGTGTTGCTGTCCCTTCCCCACCTGACGGCCCCTGCTCATTCCCGTTCTCATGTTCCTCGACCCCCGTCCCCGCTGTCATCAGCTGCCAGAGGCGCTCCCGCCCGTGGTGAGGGCGAGCGCCCGCCCGCCTCTCCGAAAGGCGACCCTTTTGGGATGCCCTCGGCCGCTTTGCCTTTTACAGACACGAAAACTCGGTCAGGAGGTTCTGCATTTTTCTGAGGATTATCTACCAGGGCAGATTAAAAATGTCGAAGATCATCTTTCCATTTCTGTCGCTAATTGATGCTTCAGATGTTTAGGTGAAGGAGTCAGCGCCCCGTCTCCGCTTATGGAGCGGCAGAAATGTGTCTGCTCGGGCTGCTGCTTCACGTTACAGTGATAGCCCAGTTCTGTGTGCTTCCAAACCTGGCCTCAGGCTGCTCCTGGAGCTGGCCAGCGGCACAGGGGACTGCCTCAGTTTGCTAAAAAAGCAGGAGAGTGAGCTGGTGAGCAGAGCAAGTGCTCGGGGTCTCTCCTCGCTTTGCCCGGGCAGGTGGGTGAGCCTGGGGAGCAGGGGAAGCTGGAGATCACCAGGATTTAAAACCGTGGGGTGGAGGGAGTGGTTGCTGCACGCCTTGCTGGCTCTCAAAATGCGTGGGATTGTCTGCCTCTGATTGAGTTACCGTTAATTAGCAGGCAGTCTCATTTCGGAGGATGTCGTACCGAGACACGTGGGTTTATGGAAGCCCTGGTAGCACCAAGACGTGCTCTGGAAATAGTGTATCACACGGCTCTCGGTGGAGCCGCAAATGCCAAAAGCTGCTTTTGAAAATATTCCAGCCGAAGTAATTTATTTGCTGCTAACGAAGCAGCTGCTGGTTAGACTCTGGAGTCACCCAGCTGCTGGAGCTTTCATGTATCATCCTCCTCTTGTCTAGAAGAGGGGCTAAGTTCATTTATTTCTGCATTTATTATAGAATCACAGAATCGTTTTGGTCGGAAGAGACCTTCAAGATCATCAAGTACAGCCGTTTCCCCACCAATGTCAGGGCACCACAGACCCCTGTCCCTCAGCACCACAGCTCCACGCCTTGGAAACCCCTCCAGGGATCAGGGGGACTCCAGCCCTGCCCTGGGCAGCCTGGCACAGGCCTGGACAGCCCTGGAGGGAAAGAAATTGTTCCTCAGCTCCAACCTAAACCTCCCCTGGGACACCTTGAAGGTTTTTCCACTTGTCCTGGCACTTGTTCCTTGGGAGCAGAGCCTGACCCCCACCCCTGCCCCGGCTCCAACCTCTGTTGGGAAGCCACCCCAATTTTATTCAGTGCTTGCCATCCTTCCTGTACGTGTCAGCTAAGGAATAATGTGAGCTTTCCTTTCTTACTGGAGAGCTCTTGTAGCTGTAGGACAAAATTAAATCTTGCAGCGAAGAATCCCTCACACGAGCTTTTTAAAAACGTGAAGCAAAACACAGCATCAGCCCTTTGCAGAGGAGGAGGAAATAAAATAAAGCAAGAGTTTCCAATTCTGCCCTTCATCTCCATTCCTCTTTAGATGAAACACTTCCAGTTTCTTGGCAGATGGGGACTTTAATTCAATATTGGCTGGTAGCTGGCTCGGAGATTAGGCCGACAATTGACACTGATTTGTTAGGCTTAGGGAGCTTATTTTGGGACTTCAGCCTTGGGCAGAAAATGTTTGGACATAATAAGCGGCAGTGTGAGACCACAGGCCGCCGGCTCAGGCCCGTGCTCCTCAGCCTCCGCCACGGCTGCTCTGTCCCGTGGGGCTCAGCATGGGCAGGCCCTGGGCTGGGCCACCTTGATACGCTATGGAGGTGGCCTCTCTTCTTGCTGCTGAAATCTGTTCCAGCAGAGAAGTGATCTGGATTGGCCTTCGGGAGCTTTTAGGTCCCTGATTTCCCTCTCCGCTCATCTGCTGACTCCCTGTCAGTACTCGTAGAGGGCAGCGCTCTGCTTTTCTTCACTTTTGCCTCTTATCTTCTGCCTGGATCAACTTTTTCATCACGTTATCGCCTTGAGTCCCAGGTGGGCTTTTGTAAGCTCATAACTGGGTACCAGAGGACCTACCCTGGCTGGGTTGAGTGGTTATAAAGAAGAAACTTTTGCTGCTGAGGGTGGTGAGAGCCTGGCCCAGGTTGCCCCAAGAGGTGGTCGCTGCCCCATCCCTGGCCCCATTGCAGGGGAGGTTGGCTGGGACTCTGAGCAACCTGCTCTTGTTGCAGATGTCCCTGCTCCCTGCAGGGGGAGTGGACTAGGTGACCTTGAGAGGTCCTTTCCCCCCAAACCACTCTATGATTCTATGATTGATGTGCTCTCCTCCATCAGTCTGTCCCACCGTGCAAGATCTTCAGGATTAACTTTCTATGTGTTCCAGGAGTTCAGGAGCTCCTTTTGCCCTCTTTCATCCTTCTTCAAATGTGCACAGGACGAGCACTGCACGTTCTCCTTCTCACACACGCAAAGGTGTCCACTTGAAAGGGGTTGAGAATCAGGGATTCCCTGTTACTCTGTGCTTTTGGGGAGTAAGTTGCTCATCTTAGTGTCCGCTGGAAAAACAATTTTTGAAAGATTCACCACTGAAGTGGAACTCATGATGTTTTCCAGCAGGGTCCTGCCTTTCAGGAGAACCTCGTGACAGAAGTAGCAGTCCTCTGCCATGGGGCTGCTTCACTGATGATAATTACTTCTCACAATTACAGTCGCTGCTTAGACGGAAAAGGCATCTTAGGAAAATGAATTAATGTGATTTTTAGGTAATTAGAGGCAGAGCTGAGGGGGGAGCCCATGCTGCAGGTGTTGGTGTGGGGTGCATAATATTTTCACTCCTCCGTGCTGAAGTTGCACAAATAAAGGGGAAGTCTCCTAAGACAACGTCATCAAGGGGAACAAGAAGCTCTAAGAAGCCTCTGACTTGTTGGCAGAGTGGTGCCGTCACCTCCCTGCCGCAGCAGAGCCACCAGCACGATTTCGGAGTGGATCTAAAGCCAAATTTCTGCCCCACAGCAGCTCTGTCTTTCAGAAGAGCTGAGGTGAACTGGAGCAGAGACCCTGTCCCCTTTTCCCTGATAGACCTGGCCAGGGAAGATCGATAGTAGTTGACATCAAGTCTGAGGCTGAAGCATTTTTTGCTGAGATAGCTCAAAAAGTGGGTGGTCTGGCCTTTTCTTGTTCTCAACTGTTCTCCTGCTCTGTCACACAAATGCTTGGTCCCTCAGCAGCTGGTGTCAGCCACAAAGAAATCCAGTCCTCTAGGTAGTTTACATTTTATATTTATTTTTTTTTCAGGTTTTGTAGTGCTTTGGATGTCTTTGGGAACATCTAATATTAATGCCTTGAAAAAAAATGAGTATTTTCTTACTAAAAGAGATGTTAATTTAAAATTTAGCCTTATTTGAAAAAAGCACACCTGATGTTTCTTATAGTTTAATGTGTAGTATGTCTATAAACTAACTGCCTGGCTTCTGAGCTCTGCTAAGGTGCTGCCCAGTTTGCATCTCGACACCCTCGTGGCGGTTTGTTCTTTACTGGTGTCCATGAGGGCAGCTGCGTGTGCTGGCTGCTGACGCTTGGATTTTAATGTGGTTTTTGTGGTTTTTTAGAGGAGAACAGGAACAGCATCATCAACTCCAGCCTGGAATCCGTCGTCTCTTCAAACGCAAACAGCTTCCTCAACTCCAACAGCGCTCCCCAGCCCAGCCTGAACTCCAGTGATCTTGAACTCGAAGTAATTAAACCCACCAGGCCAAATTCCCTGTAAGTAGAGTGGTAATTAGTGTTTTATAGGCTCGCCGTCCTTCATCTCCAATCAGGGTTGTTTCTTACCCCGAATCCCAGCAGTTTGTTGAAGAATATAATTTAACCTTTTAATTTTTAATGGCTGCCCAGCATGTGCCCTGCGTTTTTAACGCGGTCTAAACAGTGAAGTTAGTTACTGGGGGCTATATCTGCTGGCGCGTTTCGGCTCCGATTCGTTCCTACGTGTGGAATATTTTTTTGAGCAGATCTCCACGTTGCTGCTCGACCCATCTGGTGATAACTCCGGCAAACACAAAGGACTTTTCTTCTGAGTTCAATCCTATGACTGTTGTCAGTACAGTTGATCTCGGGCCAAATCTGTGCCGTTGCTTCTGCTATTGCTTCCTTCATCTGGAAAGTTCAAGGGAAAAAATAGCGACCTTAGCAATGACTCCCTGGGGACGGCCGAGTTATTTATGAAGTCCCCTGAACTTGACACAGCTGAGCCCTCGCGCCGATGGCCGGCTCTGCTGGGGGAATTTCCTTCCTGCCGCGGCTCTGCCGGGCCCGATAGCATTTTCCCACAGAACCTCCCCTCCCCGTACATGTGAAGATCTGCTCAGATCTTCAGGAGCCGCTGCAGTCCTGGAGAGTCGAAGCCAATGTTCCCCCGGCGCTCCTCGGCGCGCCCCTGCCCATCCCTGCGGGTCGGCTGGGAGGAATGTTGAGCCCGCCACGGCGCTTTATGGCCCTGCTGTACGCGGTGACCTTGGCAATTAAGGGAGACCTTCCTTCCCACCCCTCCGGTCCTCCCACAGCCTCCAAACACTTCCAGTTCCCACTCAGCCGTAGAAGCCCCCGGTCCCTTGAGAGCAAACAGCGATGTTTTTGCTTGAGCTGCTTTCTTCTGGTTATCAGCAGGTCCTAGGTAGCGGGTACTGGTTGATAACCGGCTGAAGATGAGCCAGTGTGTGCCCAGATGGCCAAGAAGCCACCAGCATCCTGGCTGGGTCAGCACTGGTGTGGCCAGCAGGACTAGGGCAGGGATACTGGGCACTGGGGAGGCCACCCCTCGAATCCTGGGGTCAATTTTGGGCCCTTCCCTCCCAGAAGGACCTGGAGGGGCTGGAGTGTGGCCAGAGAAGGGCAATGGAGCTGGGGAAGGGTCTGGAGCAGGAGTGTGGGGAGGAGCGGCTGAGGGAGCTGGGCTTGTTCAGCCTGGAGAGAAGGAGGCTCAGGGGAGACCTTCTGGCTCTCCACAACTCCCTGACAGGAGTTGTAGACCTGGGGGATTGAGCTCTGCTCCCAAGGAACAAGCAACAGGACAAGAGGAACCGGCCTCAAGTTGCCCCAGGGGAGGTTTAGGTTGGAGCTGAGGACCAATTTGTTGCCTTGCAGGGTTGTCCAGGACTGTCCCAGGCTGCCCAGGGCAGGGCTGGAGTCGCCCTGATCCCTGGAGGGGTTTCCAAGGTGTGGAGATGTGGTGCTGAGGGACAGAGGTTAGCAGTGCCCTGGCAGGGATGGGGCAACGCTTGGACTCCATGATTGTAAAAGTCTCTTCCAACCCAGACAATTCTGTAATTCTGAATTAAGGTTGCCCATTACATATGTTGTGTACCGAGTAAAGATGTGTTGATATCTCATGCCCATACTGTGGGTTGAAGCTCTGGAAGCCAGTCACATACCATTCCCCCAACAGGATGTTTTTAGTTTATTTATCCTTCAAGGGGGGGGGAAAAATGATGTGAGATATAATCCAGCAAGGTTTGTGAGCCCATGTCTTGCTGTGACCTTACAGGAGTTGTTTGCCAAATTCACAGTTTTTTGAATTCCAAGAACTGTCTCTTCCTGATATTTTTTTTTTTTTAAGGAAATCATAAAGAAATTCAGCAGAAGTAATCAGTTAGAGCTGTGTGGGGCTTTGGGGAATGGGGGCAGCTTGCTGCTACTGAGGAATTCTGTGAGCAGCCATTTACTTGCCCTCAGTTAAGGTCCTTTACGATTCTGTGACGTGAGGCGGTGATGAGCAGGGCAGCGTCCGCAGGTCAGACAGCTCTGACTCTTTGTGGCATGTGGTGCTTTTCCTCGAGTCCTTTGATGACATGATTATTGTTACACACTCAGGAATACACAAGTTTTCAGCCCCTGAGAAGCTAAAGGCTGAAAAGTGAGTCTTAAGGTGACTTAAGCGTGGCCCAGGCTGCCCAGAGAGGTGGTGGAATCTCCTTCTCTGGAGACTTTCCAACCCCCCTGGATCTGTTCCTGTGTGGCCTGCCCTGGGTGACCCTGCTCTGGCAGTGGGGTTGGACTCGAAGATCTCCAGAGGTCCCTTCCAACTTCTGACATTCTGTAATTCTGTGTAATACCACAAGGCAAAAGTTTTCTCCTCTGTAACCCCAAAGACTGAAATCAAATCTCTTTAATCCAGCCTTTCAATGAGAAACGAAACGTATGACTTCATTTTATCCTCCTGAAACAGCGCGTGGAGGTGTCACCTCAGCCCGTCCATGCCCGTGGTTTTGGCAGGCCCGTGCCGTTTTGCCCTCGGTGGTCGGCGCTCTAGGGGGGCATTGCTTGGCAGGGATAAGGATGAGGAGGGCGAGGAAGGCGGCCAGCAGCGGGTCTGTCCCCAGGCTGGTCGGGGCAGGGTGTCTGAATGGTGCCAGTATCCTGGCGGCCTGGTGGCTGCCGCTCTGCGGGGCTACCCAAAGAATTCCCGTATAAAGCCGCTTCTGTTTTTTTAACCAGCTGGTAGCATGTGCTCTGCAGGAAGCCTCGGGCGGCCTCGCGCCGCAGCCGCTCTGCATATCGGCCGCCACCGCCATGCGACGGGCTCTGCTGCTCCCCTCTAATCACCAGACCCACAACTGGGGGATAGGCCGGGGGAGGAAGGTCTCAGGGGGACATCGCCCTTCGTGCTCCTTCAGATGCTCTGCCAAATTCTCTACCGGTCCTGTGAGACCCATCTGTGAGCTCTGCTTCAGGACTTTGGGGTGGTTTTTTTCTTGCAGTCTTCACCACTTTCTGTAATTTTTCAGCTGTGGCCCAAGGCCATCCTGTTTGAGGACCCGCTCGGGAAGGGTTGGTTTCCCTGGCAGCCTGCCCCACGAGCCGCTCGCTGCCCGAGCTGGGAGCCGGCGCTCACCAGCGTCCCAGCCCTGCAGCTGAGGAGCTGTAAAATTCCAGGTGTGTGGGGGCCAGGAAGTCCTGCTCACCCCCTGGAAAGAAAAAGATTTCTTTCTGAACAAGAAACTCTTTAAAAAAGCAAGTACAAAAGAATCCTGGGTTCAGTGTTCCTTCCCTTCAAGAAAAGGATTCCTGCTCCCCTAACGGGACAGCAGCAAAGGTCAGTAAATTAAAACCTCCACCAGACCAGAATTTGACCTACTCCTTATTTTCTGCTAAATACATTGCTGAAAAAAAAAGAGCTGATGGAGACTTCTGCGCAGGGGAAATGCCTTCTTTAATTAGAGCTTTTTCCTGCTTGATTCTGAAGTTTGATGCCTTTAGGTCTTGGTGCGTCTCTTGCCCTTTGCCCGTGTGGGCAGGGTGACCCCAGTGTTCTGTCCAGTCTCACCAGTCTCAGCTGAAGCCGTCCTCGGGTGAGTGCCCACCTAGGAGGCCTCAACCTTCACCAGGGGAGGTTTAGGTTGGACCTGCAAGGGTTGTTTCTTCCCCTCCAGGTTTGTCCAGACCTGGGCCAGACTGCCGGGGGTGTTGCCTCCTCCCCACAGGCTGCAGCCAGATTCAGTGTCTCCACCTTTATAGAGTCACAGACTGGTTTGGGTGGGAAGGGACCTTGAGAGGTCATCTAGTTCCAAGCCCCCTGCAGGGAGCAGGGACATCTGCAACTAGAGCAGGTTGCTCAGAGCCCCATCCAACCACCCCTGGGATGGGGCAGCGACCGCCTCTTGGGGCAACTTGGGCCAGGCTCTCACCACCCTCAGTGTCAAAAATTCCTTTTTTCTCTCTCCTATAAACCTCCCTCTTTTAGTTTAAACCCATCCCTGCTAAGCCTTGGCAGAGCCCGGGTGGGGTGTCCCCACACGTGACGTTTCACTGCGGCCCCTGACTGCAAGGGAGCTGCGGCCCAGCTGCTGCTCCCTGCTAAAGTGGTTTGGGAAGCTGCAGGGAAAGGAGTTGGGTCATTTTGATGTTCTTGCTTCTTATTAAGCTGAAAAGTGATGTTCTTGTGGAGATACCCCCTGTTGATCTCCGTGGGAGCCTTCCTCGCTGAGGTCTGTGAGTCTGGGGGGTTTCTTGTTTTCCTTTTGCTGCAATGAGCAGCGCTGCATTCAAAGGTTGCCTTTCAGTGTGCCATGCTAAGAACTGTGACCATTGTCTGCAAAATTAGAGATGTTTGCTGGAGTTTTTTGTTTACAAAAGCCTCTTGACTCCCTTCTGAATGCTGCTGTATCCCCAGGTCTGCTCCACGGGGAGCTGAGCCAGTTCCTGACCCACCTCATGAGCATAGGCAGCCTCAGCCCCAGCGCTGGGGGTGAGCTCCCCGACCCCCATGCCGTTACCCCCTCCTCCTCCCAAGGGGAACACGTTGGTTCTCGGCCTCCCTCCCTCCAGCGTGGTTCTCCTTCACCAGCCAGGAGGGAAACGGGTTTTTTTCTGCAGGGCGAAGGTTCTTCCTTCCCAGCTAGCAGTGGGGGTTTTTACTATGGGAATGCTTTTATTTATTAGGGCTGGTTTTATTTTTATGGAAAAACTGCTCTGGGCGGGAGCTGTACTGGGTGAGTCAGCAGGATGGCTGTCCCATGCCAGGAGCTGTCACTGCGGCCGAGGGACCCGGGCTGGCTGCCGGGGCCACCGAAGCCCCAGGGAGGGGCGATTTTGTTTCCAAAGAAGCATCGAGTTTCTTTATCCTGCTCTTGCAGAAAACATCTTCCTTAGCAAACACGGCAAGACAAGAACCAGAAAGTGCTGTGTTTCCAGCACAGGGACACGCTCCAGCTGAGCCATGTTTCAAACTCAGCTGCGTGACCGTGAAAAACACCAGATTTAGGGTCGTGGTTTTTAACATCCTTTAGGAAAAGCACCTTTGCCGTGGTGACTCTGCAGTGGCAGCGCCTGTGACACTTCTGGCACGGGACCTGCCGCTGCAGGCAACCCCCACCTTCACTGCTCTTTGCTTTGTAATTTTTCTGCTCTGTTTTATTTATTTCTTAGTCTCATCTGCGGTCCCTGTGCTATTCAGAGAGCTGTGCTGCGTGCGGGGCCCCGGGCAGAGCTTGCACCCGACCGAGGCCAACTCAGAGGTGGGTGCTGCAGGCGGACACCAGCAGCAGCCGCCAGGTCACGTTCCCCAGCCTCCTCAGAACCACCTTTGGGTGCTTAAAATAAGCCAGAGACCTTCGTCTTAAACGAGCTCTTGGGTTGCTACTGGCTGCCTCTTTCCCTATGAAGCGCTGGCTGCTTGGGCGTGAAGCCGAGCGGCCGCCTTTGAGCAGTTGGGAAAATAAACAGTGGCCCAAAGTTCCTGGGGGAGGCAGATGGAGCCCTGCGGGTTCCCAGTCCTCCTCTCACCGTTGCTGGTTGTGGAGGTGGGGTGGGGCCTGGTGATGTTCAGACAGGTAACTCGATGGGCTGCATTTTTGCCTTGGGACTCCACGAAATCGCCAGCCTGAGCTTTTATCAGTGTGAAAGTGCAAATGGTACCCAGGGAGGGGGCTTCTGCCTTTTCTTTGGGAAGCAGGGGTGAGCCTCTGAAGCCTGCAGGAAGGGCTGGGCTGGGTGGCAGAGTGCCCAAGATTCACAGCTAGCCTTAGGGACTCCTGGCTGGGTCCTGCAGTGCCCCATTCCAGTGAGAGCAGAGCGGGCAGAGAAATCTGCCTTTTTCTGTGGGGTGGGACCTGAGTGTCAGCTGTGTGAGAGGGTGGCTCTAAAAATAGCAGAGTCTGAGCGATGAAATAGCCCAGAGCTCAGGCACTGGCAAGCTCAGCCCCGAGACTGACCTGGCACGACCCTGCGGGGTCTGCTTTGCTTCTCTGAAGCCCCGAGAAGCCCCTCGATTTTGGAAGGGATCCCCTGAGGCTGTGACTCATGAATCATGGAAGAGAATCATAGAATGGTATGAGTTGGAAAGGACCTTAAAGGTCACCTAGTCCAACCCCCCTGCAGGGAGCAGGGACATCTGCAACTAGAGCAGGTTGCTCAGAGCCCCATCCAACCTCCCCTGGGATGGTTCCAGGGATGGGGCAGCGACCACCTCTTGGGGCAACCTGGGCCAGGCTCTCACCACCCTCAGAGTGAAGAATTTCTTCCTTATATTTCATCTGAAAATCTACAGGGTGATGGGTGCCCTGCCATCGGGCAGCCGAAGGGCAAAGCTTCACCGGTTCGGCATTTCCCAGCTTTGGAGCACGTGTCTTGGCAATCGTGATGTCCTTTTGGGATGAGTTCACGTGCTGGTCACTGTCTGCTCCGTTTTGTGCCAGTGTGGTGTACACAGAGCAGCTCCCATCATAATATCGACGCCGTTACCGGGTGCCCTCAGAATTAGATTTATAAGTGCAAACCAAGTCAAAAATAGTGAACACAGGAAAAAAAAAAAAAATCACTCGATGAAGGAAATACCATCTATTGTGCCCTCAAAATGGAATATCTTCTGTTGCACCCTCAAAATGGAATATTACTGGGCAGCTGCCCAGAAAATTTGTGGATTCCCCATCCCTGGAAGTGTTCAAGGCCAAGTTGGACAGGGCTCTGAGCAACCTGGTCTGATGGGAGGTGTCCCTGTTCATGGCAGGGAGGTTGGAACTAGATGATCTTTAAGGTTCCTTCCAACCCCAACCATTCTATGATTCTATAACTTTTATCCAGTTTCTCAAGGAGACGTATCTCAACCAGCCTAAGGACGCCTGGAGCCAAGGCCGATGGTGGGGAGCGATGGCAGCACCCATCCTCTCCCAGCCCCCTGCCCCACTACCCAGCCCTGCCGTGTGCCGCTCCCCCTGCACCCTGGGGACTCTGCCCGGAGGGAAAGAAAAGCTTTGGGAAACTTGGACTTGGTCATCAAGTGTCTATTTGCATTTTGCCTTATTTTCTCACTGACCAAGTATGGCCATTTCTTGCCCTCCATGGGTATGGAAAGAAATGAGGAGCGGCTCTAAGGTCCAGTGGTCATGAAAAAAATAACCCAGTTAATCTAAGGAAGAGAGGTTGTTCCCATGTGGGTTTGATTTATAGGACCAGCATAAATCTTCATTAGGCTTCCCAGTTAAAACTTGAGCAAGATTTCTCCTTCCCTGCTCAAAAATGAGAGAAATTTCAAGTATTACTATATTTGCAGAGCAGCCTCCATCAGCAGGCGGGAGGGGAGCTGAGGGCTGGCTGAGGAGAGGGAATGGCCACCGGAGCCGTGGTGCTGGTGGCCTTGCTTGCCGTTTGAAGGACCACGCTTTCTCCCCATGGCCCTGTCCATGTGCTCTGCTGTCCCATCCCTCACCATCCCAAATCCATGTCCAGCAAGAGACAAACCAGTGTGGCATCATTAGCGTATTGAACAGGGTAGGAGAGTAATTTTTGGAATAAATAATCTCTTAAAAAAGCAAACAACCTGGGCAGTTGTCAGCCCTGACACGCGTAAGCAGAAGCGCGCGAGGAGAAGGAAATAGACCTTTAAATGCTGCTGGTTCCTCACAGAATTCAAATAACTTTTTCCACTCTAAAAAAATAACTCCGTGTAGATGACGCAGCTTCACTCAGCAGCTCTGCTCTCTGGCCTCGTGCAGAAGGCAGATCCATCTCGCTGGCGAAAAGAAATTGTTTGGTTTTGCTTTTCTTTTCATTATTTTAATTAAGCTTTTGTGGAGTGGTCGGTAGTCGGAGCGGTGTGACCTTTACTGTACCCGGCTTTGTTAGTTGAATTCCTGCAAGAACAAATCCTTCCTACTGGAGTGAGCCACGTCCCGGCGCTGTCAGCAGGAGCGGGGCCAGGTGTACAGGGCAGCAGGAGCTGGGCTTGCTCAGGAATCCAGCGGGCAGTTCCCTGGTTTCTGGATGCCGTGTGAAGTTGGCAGCTAAAATAAACTTCTTTTATTTATAGAAGGACCCCCCTGAAGGCACAGAAGGAGCATGTCTGGGGAGTTACTGGCAGGCTGGGAAAGCCCAGGAACTCTTTACAGCCATATTCAGCTTTCAGTGCGTTGGGCACCGAGAAGCTACGAGGCGGTGGCATGGTGAGCTCGGTGAAGGCTCGGCGAGGAGCTTATGGGTGCCCCAAGCAGGCTGCTGCCGGTGGCTGGTAGCGTGGGTGCCCTGGCACCCCAACTCTAGGTCAGTTTAGCTCACACAGTGAAAGAAATCCATCCTAAGAGTAGGTCTGTTGTCCTGCAAAAAACACTTCAACCCGTTGGTGATCTCGTGCAGGCAAAGCTTTCTCGTGGGCGCAGTTAACTCCTGGTTGCTGGTCGGTAGCAGGGGGGTTGGACGAGATGATCTCCAGAGGTGCCTTCCATCCTCCACCATTCTGTGATTCTGGGATAAAACTTCACATCTGCAGGAGGTGTTTGGAGGGAGGGAGAACGTGGCTGCTCCAGGTGACCTGTGTGGGGATGGGAACGGTCCAGAGTGGGACCAGCCGGGGTTTGGGTCCTGCCCCATCCCTGGCGAGAGGAGTTGAGAGCAGGGCATCGAGTCTCCATCCCTGGAGGGATTTCAAAGCTGTGGAGATGTGGTGCTGAGGGACATAGCTTAGTGGTGCCCTGGCAGTGCTGGGGCAATGATTGGACTTGATCTTAAGGGAGTCTTCCAACCCAAACAATTCTATGACAATCAGCATGTCTTGTCAGCTGCTGTCACTAAATACTGGCATTTCTGCCTTTTTAATTAAAGTTTTAGAAACGCTCAGCCAATTTTAGTTTCACTTGGGATTTTTTACAGATATTTGTGCTGTATTATATTGAATGTCTAGATAGATGAACAGACTCTGTTTGGCCAAGGGGCAGCACCAGCCTTGACTCTGCTCTCTGTCCTGCTCAAGGATTTCCATCCTAAAAGCAAATCCCATCTTTGCCACAGTGGATTCAGCAGTAAGAGCCGGGATGGCAGCTGCTCAGCAGTGTTGGGTTTCAAGCTAGGAAAATGTCTGCTTGCAGCTGAAGTTACTAATCCCGACAGCGGTGTTAGACGAGCTGTCGGGTGAAGTGGAACCAGCCAGTCTTGCAAGGGAGATGCTTGTTAGTCACTGCGGCCTTCTTCACGCCTTTAAAATGGGAGTGACGATGGTTCATAACGAACTAGCTACAGGAAGGACCTTGAGGGGCTGGAGTGTGGCCAGGGAAGGGCAACGGAGCTGGGGAAGGGTCTAGAGCAGGAGTCTGGTGAGGAGCGGCTGAGGGAGCTGGGCTTGTTGAGCCTGGAGCAAAGGAGGCTCAGGGGAGACCTTCTGGCTCTCCACAACTCCCTGACAGGAGCTTGGAGACAGGGGGAGTCAGTTTAGGTTGGAGCTGAGGAACAATTTCTTGCCCTCCAGGGTTGACCGGGCCTGGCCCAGGCTGCCCAGGGCAGGGTTGGAGTCGCCCTGATCCCTGGAGGGTTTTCCAAGGCGTGGAGATGTGGTGCTGAGGGACATAGTTTACTGGTGGGATTGGCAGTGCGGTGTGGTGAGCGCGGAAGTGCCAGGGTGTGGAAGAGCCTCAGAACGTGGGTCTCCTGGAGAATTTCTGAGCTTCTATTTCCTTCTGTACAGCCGCATTTGATGGGGGTCAGGCTTACAGGCCAGAGTCTTTCTGAAATGAATCCTTCTGTTATCAAATGATGTTACGTGAGGTGCAGAACCGATGCACTTCGTGGTTTCAAGCTGTATTTTCCATACATTTTGCCCATTTCAGAAGCATGATTGAGGTTCAGGGGAGAAGGACCCGTCAATGCTTTTAAAAGGGAAAAAAAAAATCACCTCTAGATGAACGTAAGACCAGGCAGAGACCATCAGCCAGGGTTGCTGGTGAACCCTCCATGTGGAGCTGATAAGAGGCTGGAGCTCAGGGTGGGCTGGCAGAGGGTCCAGCTGTCTGTCCGTCCTCCATCCAGGGGGAGCTTGAGGTGTGTCAGAAATGAGCCCTTAACCTGCACAACCTCTCCAGTTCCTCTCCCTTTTGCTCACTTGCCCTTGTTTGGCAGAGGCTTTTGTGGCTCTCCTTTCTTTTGCTCTTGTTGTTTATATTCCTGAAGAATAATGGCAATTAGAGGTGCAGGAGGCGCAGGAGCAGGTCCCACCCTCATCCTGCCTTCCCGTCAGCCACTTTGGGAATGTCTCTCTGAAATGGCATCTCTGGGACTTCTGTTTAAGAAATTTTCTCATAAATCAAGAGCTCCTGTCCCTGAGGAACTTGGAGTCTTACCCGCTCTCTCCCCACCCCAATATTCAGTGTCGCTTTTAGTTTGGAAAAAGCACTGAAAAATGCACTGCCTTTTTTGCGTTGACACACGTCACTATAAAATGGAGTGATTTGTGTTCAGAGGGGTCCTTTTCCATCCTGGGTGGGAGAGCTGGTGCCCAGGAGGGCGTTCAAGGGGTTGGCAGCCTCCTTGGGAGGTCCCTGCTTTGCATCGAGCCCTTGATACCATCCAAGCGGTGCTCACTGTGGTGAAGACCTTTCTTTTGACTTTGGCTCCATTTTCAGGTTTTCCCTATTTGTACAAAATCGCAAAGAAACCCCGTTTGCAGGCGCGGGGTGCCCGGGCTCTTACCCGGCGATGGAAACTGCCTGGTACACTTTGGGTAGGAAAAGCGGGACCGCGAGGAAGTAGGAATTTGATTAATTGCGAAGCTTTGGGCAAAACAAAACTGTTTCTTCTTCCTTCCACCGCATTGTGGCCGCCTGGCCGGGAGCCACTGTGGCTCCAGAGAGAGCCAAGAGCTGGGAGAGGCCTTGTTGGGGCCAGTGGCTCAGAGCCGGGGCCTCCCGGGAGACCCTTCTCCAACCACCGCAGATCCTCTGCTGCCCTTCGTAGGGGGGTTTGAAGCCCTGAGCACCCGGCGTGTGCCTGGCACTGGCCAACCGCGGCTGGAAGCTGCTTGGGCTGGAGAGAAGCGTCTCCCACCAGCCCTGCTTCATGCAGCCCAGCAAAGCTCGGCCCGGACCCCGAAACGCTGGGCTTTTGCCTAATCGGGGTTTGAATCACGAAGGCCGGTCTCCAGAGGCGGATCTTCTGACCGCCAAACAAAAAAAAAAAGGCATTTTTTAGGGATTAGGTAAAATCTTGTAGTCTGTTTTCCTCTGGAAAAGCCTTATCTACATTTCTTTTTAAGGCAAGAGGACCTGTTCCCAGCTGCAGTTGTGTGCTGGGACCGGGGGGTTTACGCTTGACATTTGTGGTCCCAACGAGGTGGGATGGCCTGGAGCTGGTGTGGGAGGTGCCCTGGGTGGTCCCAAACTCCAGGTCCCCAGCCCCAGGTGTTGCCTTCCAAGCAATGTCACGATACACAATCATTTCATCTTTCCTTCCCTCGGTACCTCCTCGTGCAGCCGGTCGGGGTTTGCATCTTTTCCGTGCCCTAAGAGAGCTGGGAGGTGTTGCTGGTGGAAATGGGGAGGAGCCCTGGGACACCCCTCAAAACAGATCTGCAAGTAATTTTGTCTGGAGGGGCATGAAACTGCCCTCAGCAGCAGCAAGCCAACTTTTTGATGCAGATTGGGGTAAAGCCACCCCAAATATCATTGTTTCCTCAAAGTCACAGGAGATATCAAGAGGTTACATGAGCAAGATGGGGCACAGCACAGCAAAAATGGGGTGTTGGGTTCCTTGCCAGGAAGAAAAATGAGTTTGTTCCTCACGAGCGTGGTTTGAGGGGCACTTGGCAGCACTGCAGGGTAGTCTGGGGCCTGGGGAAGAGGGGAAAATGCCAAATTTCTGCCACAAAAGGGCAGGTCCTCCAGCTGGCAGAGTGAGCTCCCGACTGGGGTTCTCTGCTGGAGGAGCTGAGGTGTTTCTCGGTGCTGGGCCTGGGGATTTGGGCAGAGTCTCTGGGGGTCCGTTGCATTTTGTATCTTAGACGTGAAGTTGGCTTCATGCTCAGGAGAAGTAGAGATTATTTCCAGTTTAAAACAGAACTCGCCTTTCTCCTGGTTTTCTTCTTTGAGGCAAGATCCTAAAAATTCCCAGTCTGTCGCTTGGCTTCTTCCAGATGACATAATATTCAAAGTATCTTATGACTGCCTTATTTTTTTTGGTGCAGCCTGTTACGAGTGTGTCTGTCTGTTTGCTTGTTTTAAAGCGGTTTTAACTCTCCTAGATTGTGCCTGCAGTTAGAAAGCTCCATAAACTTCAGTGATTCAAGGGTCTGGCAAACACCCGTAAACCTGCTTCGTGAAAAACGCGAGCGGCGTTCTCGGTAGGCTCCGTAGATAAATATACTTGAGGTTTAGTTGCTGATGGCAACACGTTTTAAAGCTTGCATAGAGAGACGTAGAGGTGTGTGTATTTTGTCATTCCTACGCTGTGTTTAAATTATCCTGAATGTATTTTCTAAGCACTTGTGTGATTCCGTGAGGTATTTTAAGATAGGTGAAAAAGCTCGATGCTCGTAGGCCACAAGAGCATGTTTTGGGAGGGGAGAAGGAAACGGCAAACATCCATTTGAGGCTGTTTGGCCAAGCGGAGAAGTCCCGAGCTGAGGGGATTCCAGCCTCCCCCAGCTCCTCTGCCCAACGGGCTCGTTGCTTTGGGCTCGCGGGAAGAGAGGCTCAAAGATGGATGGTTCATCTGTTCTTCTGCTGTGTGGGCTTTTCAAATCTCCCAGAGTTTGGCATAACAAGTTTTCAAAGCTTTAGCTCTTTCACTTTTCAGTTGGCTCTCGGTCTAGAAACTTTCCACAAATTGAACTTGAGAATTAAGCCAAATATTCTCATAAAATAAGCCTCCAGTTCTGTGGCTAACCCCATGTGAACTGGTAATCGTACGTCTAAATATTTTCTCCAGGCTCATCCATTAAAACAAAGGGAATTTGTCAGGCCGAGAGCCCTTTCACCACTGGGATCCGGCGCCGATCTTCCCTTGCGCAGCGGGAACGAGTTACGTGGTTGCTTTGAATCTGGGCCTTCGGTGTCACGGTGGCTGTGCCCCTCTGGGTGCTACCGCCCGCGTGGGGTGTGCGGGTGGACAGGCGGATGGACAGACGGACAGGCAGCTTCAGAGCTCCTCCAGCCTGACTCCCGCTGTCCGCGGCTTTTCCCAGCCCTGCCTCTCAGGAGACTTTTCAGAAGTTTCTGCCTTTGAAGAGGCACCGCTCTGGTTGTGTGATTTGCTCTGGGAACATCTAAGGGAGCTTCTCGCGAGCTGAATTAAATTAGATCTCCCTCCAAGAGATCTAAAAAAAGGGCCTTCAACTTCAGCAGCGCGTACGCTTAAAAGACGGCTTTCTTGAAAGCCTGGGAAAGAAAATACAGACTTTGCGCTTTCATTGCTTGCTTAATTCGTGTAATTAGTGTGGAGATAGCTGCGTAGCAGTATTTTCTTCAAAGAAAGTGCCTCAGACAAATATTGGCTAATGGAAATTTTACTTTCAAATAAAGCAATATTTGAAAATACATTACGGCCATTGTGGGGAAATGGATGCGGGAATCAAAGATGCTACAACAAAGCCTTCCCTGGGGCAGCCAGCAGAGCAGGCCGGGGTTTGTTGTGAGCTGATGCGCAGGTCTCAGACTCATCTTCTTGCTGGCTGGTGCTTTTTTATTTTTCACTTTTCCCTTTCCTATCTGTGCTCCCCCTTCTCCCCTTTGATTTTGGCCGAGGTGCAGGTCCCGGGAGTGCTTTGCTCCGTGCACGCTCGTCCCAGCCCGGCTCAGGCCCGCTCTGCTCAGCCTGCATCTCAGTGTTTTCCAGGCAGAATCTCTCAAGCGTCAGCCTAGCCAAGATTTTTTTATTGAGGCTGCTGAAAGCAAGATGATAGTAAATTAGGCCTTTCTGCCACCTATAAATGTCACCACAGTCAAAATATTTTAAAGCAGCGGCCGAGCGCATTCTTTGGTTCCTCTTCCTGCAGGCAGATTGAATTGAAAATGAAGGATGCAGCCTAGACTGGCCCTTGTAAAAGCCTTTTGACGAATGTGGGAGCGTTTTCGGAAGGCAGCGCCGCTTTCCAGCCCTACCGCACCACACAGGCACTGAAAATGCTGAAAACGTACCAAACCTCCCCAGTCGCCCAGCAGTTACGACTGCCAGGGCTGGGCAGGAGCTGGGGCGGGCGGAGGAGCGGTGCGTGAGCGGGGTTCAGATGGGGACCACCTCCGTGGGGCGACCGTCCCAGGGCCAGCCGGCCACCCCCTCCCTTCTCCTGCGCGATCCGATTTCCCAGCAAAAAGCTGACAATTTTCCCCCCTGAAGAGGCAGGAGGAAAACAGGGCTGCTGGCTCACAAAGACATCCTGTCTCCCTCTGAAAGAAGATCCTTGTGCCTAATTAACTTCATAAATTAGCTGGAGCTGTAAGGCCACCACTTCACCCTAAAATGGAGGTAACCCAATCTGCCCGCTTCTTTCTGCCACCGTAAGGGATCCTGCCCAACGATTAATTTGCCCTCGTCCAGCTGCACGTCGGCCGTGCCCGAGCCGCTCCGCAGACACTGTTGACAGGGCTGTGCTAAGCTGGGAAATTATCGGGAGCGTAAGAACCCCGGGCCAATTATCTGCCGGCCCCCGCGCTCTGGCATCACTCCCCCGCCGCCCGCCTCGCCCCGCGGCTGCCAGCACCTGGTCGTGGCGGCCGGAGAGACCCGTCGGGTTCGTGGTGACCCGCAGGCTTCCGGCAGGGAAGGTGTCCCAGATGGATTTGCTGGACAGTGGGAAAGGAAATCACGGGAGGAAGGAGCAGTATTGCAGCTTTTGTTGTCCGAGTGCCTGCGCTTGGAAAAACAGGAGCGCAAGGGGAGGGGAGAAAAATCCCCTCTGGCTGCTGCCCATGCCGGGCTCGGAGGGGTGGGAGATGCAGGTGTGGAAACAGAGCTGCCTGCTTTACACAGGCACCCAAATCTCACTCCTGGAGACCCTGCCAGGGAGCTCTGAGGAGCAGGGAGAATCTATCCCCACTTTAAGCAGAGCCGGGCTGCCCACAGGAGACACCGTGGTGGTGGATGCAGGAAAGGTCAGGTTGGGTGGGGCTCTGAGCAACCTGCCCTAGTTGCAGATGTCCCTGCTCCCTGCAGGGAGGGTGGACTGGATGACTTTGAAAGGTCCCTTCCCACCCAAACCAGTCTATGATTCTCTGAAATCTTCATCAGCTGTCTGCCTTCCATGTGCTCTTCAACAGCATCAGCCTCTGGGTAGCAGCATGGACCTGCTCCCTGCCTCCCTGATTGCTCTGCTCTCACTGGGAGGAGCGGTGCCCTGGCCAGGAAGGGTTTGTGCAGGGACGTTCACAAGAGCTTGAAGTCGAAGAGGTTTCCATGTGACAAAGCCAAGGCTGAGCCTCAGCTGGGCGTTGGGGACCATGGGCCAGCTGGGGCTCTTCCACCTCATACTGGTTTGTCCCCCAGCTGCTGCTGCTTCAAATAATGATACCAACTAATCATCTCTGTCCAATATATAAGAATCACAGACTGGTTTGGTGGCAAGGGACCACTGGTCCAACCGGTCATCTGGTCCAACCCCCCTGCAGGGAGCAGGGACATCTATAACTAGAGCAGGTTGCTCAGAGCCCCATCCAACCTCCCCTGGGATGGTTCCAGGGATGGGGCGACCGCCTCTCTGGGCAATCTCTCTCCAATATATCTGAAGCTTTTAAGGATGGCTGCCCAAGATGGGACTTAAAATCCTGTGTCTTTCTGTGGCTTTAGTTATATTTGACATGACAAAAAGCATTTTTTCAGATCTGTTACAAGAGCCAGGCTCTTCCATCTGTGATGGTGCAATCCCAATGTGGCATTAGTGCCTGCAGGCTCCGTTTTTTCTTCCTGCAGAGGTTTCCAAGTCCCGGTGGATTGACCAGCTCCAGTCTCACAGCCCTGTGGCTTGAGCAGGAGGTTGGGTCAGAGACCTCCCAGGGTCCTCCCCAAACACCTTGGAGACTCCAGGCCCAGCGGTGGGTTCAGCCCATGGGCAGACTTGGGAGGGCACATGAAATATTAGAAATTGAAGTGAAAAAATAACGAACCAAAAAAAGGTGAATTGAATTATTAATCTTCACTGGATTTGATTAATGGGGAGGGAGGAAATGCTACGTTTTCAACTTGATTGCAGGCAGAGGAATTGAGATTAGGCCAGTAAATTGGGAGGGTGGTTGTGCTGACACCTCCCAGCTGGGCTGCACTGGGAGGTGATGTGCAACTGGAGGAGGAGGATTTTGCTGATGGGAGCTGAGGAGGCAAAAATGTTATTACAAAGTTTGGATTTTTCCAGTGGAAAAAAAGGATGAAAAAAAAAGAAAAACCAGAACGAAACTAGGACTTCTTTTGATAAATACGATCAAATGGGATCGTTTCCTTGTTATAGTCTTTGTGTTTGGGAGTGGAATGTTCTGCTCAGCTCAATAACCCACGTTCGCAGAACACTCACAAAACGAAGCAGCGCAAGAACAAGTATCCAAAAGGAAATCAGGCAAATCAAGCGCATGCCGAAAATTATTATGCAGTGACTTTATTCACCCGTTATTCTCAAATCACTTCTATGGGCCAGAATAATCCCCATTGTTTTTCCCCGTGTGTGTGACCTTCAGGGGCAGGTGTCGGTTCTTTACAACCGCGAGCAGAAGATCTGCGCGATAGAAAAGGGAGAGTTGTAGCTCATGGTGCTGCTGAGGGCCGACAGAAACAGGCTTTGTTTTTTGTTAGAATTTGAGCCTGGAAACGGCCGCCTATCGAATGATACGAGAAGGATTACTTAGCCAGAAATGAATTTTTTACGGTGTGGAGCAGCTTTTCTGGCCGTTTCCAGAAATTACCGAGAAAAAAATAAAAGAAAATATTTTCTTCCTTTGGGAAGAACAGGAACAGCTCGTGGGGTGGGTTGTCGCTGCCTGTCCTGCAATGACTGACCTACCCCCTCCTCAGGTGTTTGCAGGACGTGAGTTTTTATTTGGGGCTCTCATTAGAGTCCCAGAGCATCTAGGGCAGAGCATTCAGCCCTCAGCATCCCGCCCACCCCGTAGCTGCTCTCGCTGTGCTGCCGGTCACCCAGCCACCCCCTCTGGGGCTCAGGACTCCTTTTTCTGCCAGAAAAGGGGTTTTGTGTTGGGGAGATACAGGCGGATTCCCCTTGCCCTGAGCCTGGGGCTGGGCTGCTGTGGGTGCGCGGCGCTGGGGCAATGGGGTGATGCGAGGCTGGGGCTGCGGTGTGGGTGCTCCAGGAGCTGCAGGGTCCTCCCTTGGATTTGAGGTGGCAGTGGTGGCAGCAAGGACAGCCTCGTGATGTGTCAGTGCTGAGCAAGGCCAGAGGGTAAAAGGCTGGGGCCAGACTCTGCTCAGTGGTGCCCAGCACCACGACCAAGGGGCACCGGGCACCAACTGGAACCCAGGAGGTTCCCTGGGAGTGGGAGAAGCAACTTCTTTGATGGGAGGGGGTTGGAGCCTGGCCCAGGCTGCCCAGAGAGCTTGGGGAGTCTCCTTCTCTGGAGAGATTCCAGAGGCACCTGGACCCTGCGCTGCTGGGCCCCCTGCTCTGGGTGACCCTGCTGGAGCAGGGGGGTGGCACCAGAGGAGCTCCAGAGGGACCTTCCAACCACCCTTGTGATTGCATGAAAAAACATAGTATTTCCTGAGTCTTTGCTTTCCCTTACATACCTGTGAGACATTTCTACCTTAAACACATGGCTCAGCTTTCCTGCAGCTCCCAGTCCCTTCTACAAGGCCACCCTCAACTGCGTATGGCAGGTTTGGGCCCCTTATGGTTGGCAAACCCCTCTCGGCAGCAAGGCAGGGCCGCCCTGTGCACAGGATGTGTTTACCTCAAATATTTGATCCTACCAAACGCCCCCCAGCTGATCTGGGAGCTGTGATCCCACAGGGGCTTTAATTGCCTTCATTTTCCAAGAATCCCATATGGTTGCCGGGGTGGCAGATGGGAGAGCTGTCTTTTCTGGGGGACGTAAGATAGCAGAGGATTGAATGCCAGAGAAAAATGAGAGATTTCTGGAGGGCTGTTGAGTTCCCCTTAATTGTGAATACAATTTGTTGGTGACTAATGCATCCAGACTCGCAGAATTACCTCATGTATTAGGAGCAGTGGCGTGATGGAAAAGACGTGACTAAGATGCTGGCTCCTGATTTACCAACACTTCCCTTCTAAACTGCCATTTGGCTTCCTACTGGCACATTACAACTTTTCTATTAATAATTAAGAGCTTTAATACAGCTTGAAAGCACCAGCTTGATTTTTTCAGTCTGCTGAGGACCTTTGGAGCAGAGGGGAGGCAGGGAGGGGGGTGCAGAAGGTAGAGCTGCCCGGAACCTGGTGGAGCCCTGTGCCGTGAGGGACCCAGAGACATGTTAGCGTGGACCTATGGGCGCCTCTGTTCCACCACCTTGCCCCATCTCCTCTACCTGTCCCAGTGCTGGTGGGACACTTCTCTAAGGAGTGGTGGTTGATGGGTTAGTAACTTGCTGGTGATACTGGGAATTCTCTGTTGTAACCGAGTTGTGGAACTGTTAACGAAATGCTCTTTCGTATTAAGATGTCGTGGTGCTCCCAGTGGCTGGATCCCACCCCCTGGGGAAGACACGTACCTGCCAGCTCAGCGAGCTTCCTTTCCGCAGTGCCTCCAACGCTTACTCACGCTGACAACCCATCCATTGCTGATCTTTGCTTATTCACTCGGCCTTTCTCCGGCATTAACATCAGCCTCTGAGCTCCGTGCCAGAAGGCCGTGCCAAGCCGCCAATGTCATTGCATCCCTCTGAAACGTCAAGCCTCATCTGTCTGTATTTGGAAATGGAAATGTCTGTTGAGCGGGACAACAAAAACTCCAGCTCTCCTTCCCAAAGTCAGAGCTCTTCCCAGTCTCTCTCTTTTAGTCAAGTGGAAAAGCTTTTAGAGGGTTTATGAAATTACTAAAGCAGGGAAATATTTCTACGTGTGGGAAATCAGCCAAGCGGCAAAATGACAGGACAAA
The DNA here is from genome assembly GCA_013396935.1 of Baryphthengus martii. Taxonomy (NCBI): domain Eukaryota; kingdom Metazoa; phylum Chordata; class Aves; order Coraciiformes; family Momotidae; genus Baryphthengus; species Baryphthengus martii. The sequence continues at coordinate 1,152,600 of VWZK01012980.1, read as the reverse complement.
CCAACGTGCCGGGTGCCTCCAGGACTCCAAAGACGGGCACGTCCAGAGTATTGAAGAGAAGATCCTGTGATCTGTGCTCATGGACACAGTAAATGGAGATGTGAGAAAGTCCATGCTGAAGAGGTTGGATTTTTGTGGACCTGCTCGGTCAGGTGATGTTGACCACGATGCGTTTTGGCTGCTTATTTCCCTAAGTCTGTCATTATTTTCCACCTGAATGATTATGCAGCAAGATAACTCCCGAGAGAATAACACTGGAGAGAGCTTAACATCGCTTTCCTTGCATTTCAAGTACCAAATGGAGGACGACTCCTGCCGGTCTGGAGCCCTGTGAGCTCATGGTCACCTGTGGGGTGGTGTGTGGTGCCATCACTAACCTGCAGCGCAGCCGGAGCCGGGAGAATCGCTTGCTAGAGCCCATCCATCTGCACCCTGAGCTTTGCTAGGACCTGCAGCGTTACATGAACTTCATCAGCTTCTCAACTACCTCCCATTTCATTTAGGCAACAGAGCGGTGTCCGCTGGCGAGCTGCAGTCCGGGCCTTGTGTCAGCAGCGTTGAAATGATGCTAGAATGGTTTTTTTTTCTAATTACCCTTGAGAGGATCCTGATGTTCTTCAGCTTTGTTTTGTAGGAACGGATCAGGAGGTAAAGGGCTGGGTGGTTCTTGATGTATTTTAGTGCAGTCAGGTACTGATGACGTCAGCATGGGAATATTATTATTTATTCTTGAGGTGATTTCATGAAAGGGCTTTAACTCGTTGGTAGTCTGTGCCCATTCGTGATGTCAGATGTTCTGTGTCAGAAATAGCCCCGAGTTCCACTAAAATAAACAACAAGTTGTAAACATTTTTGAAGTGGTTCTGGTGTCCTCTCAGCCAGAAGAACAAAGCATCAGAAGTTGTCTGGAAACCCTGCTGGGAATAACTCTTCAGACCTGTAAATGCCTTGAGGACTTTTGAGCTGTGTGAAGAAAGTTCCAGAGGCACTCTGGGGAGGCAGGTTGCAGGGGAAGAGGAATTGCAAAGAGGCAGGTTATGAGAAGGGATTAGAAAAGAGACTTATTTTTTTTTAGCTCCAGCAACTGAAGAGGAGACTGGAGGCTGGAAACAAGAATTGCTGCTTGGTTTTTTTTTCCTTTTTTGCATGTTCAGACAGCAAACTAAAGCTCAGAGTGGGCAGCAGGCGCGGGGAGCAGGGAGGAGGATTTGGCTTCTGAAGCCATTCCTGAGCACGCTCGTTGGCTGGAAGAGCGGGATTGCGAGAGGGGCAGGCGGGAGCCAACGGCGCCGGTGTCCCCGCAGCCGGTGGGTGACGGCTGCCACACGACGTCCTCCTGCGGCCAGCGCCCCTTCCAGGGAGGTTTTGCCTCCTCGCGGGTCACGGCCGCTGCTTTGGAGGGCCACAGCTGGAAAGGTGAAAGCCTTGGGACCTGTTGGGCTACAGACCCATGGAGTTCCTTCTGCTGCTTCAGCCTGTACCTGCCTTGGAAGACTCTGATTTTAGCCACTTCTTTATTTATTGCTTTTGTTCTTAGCACTTTTTTTCTCTGTTTTGTTTCCCACTATGCACTCAACAGGGAGAGCCCCTCGCAAAGCCCACCAGTGTAAGAAGAAAGAAAAAAAAACCCCAAAGGTCCAGATGACATTTGCTGTCTGCAGGCAGAACTGAAAGCAGGCAGCAGAAAGCATTTCCCCCAAGCCTCTCACCACCCCTGCTGTATCCACCAGAAAAAGAAAGGAAATTGGATCCTACAAGAAAACCATTTTCCAAAATGCCAGAGACCTCAGAATAGTCTGTTCGCTCGTGTGCCCCGACTTCTCCAGCCAGGTGGGACTCGGGTCTTGCAGCCACATAAGCTCAGGAAGGTGGCACTCAAGCAGTATCTTGAAAATAACTACCTGCCTTTCACGGAAGGGGGATGAACCCTTTGTGTGCATCGTAGCCCCATGGTCCGTAGGTGCTGGGAGGGCCAGCTCAGGCAAGTCCTGGAATGTCCATTTGTTCTTCTTGAGGAGATATGCTGGAAGGACTCGCCAAGCAGGAGCGTGAGGCTGGGCAGGGGGAGCTTGGTCATCACAGGACCGCATTCGTCTCACCTGTGAGCAACCTGATTGAAACAGGATGGTCTTCACGCTTGAAAACCCACATGCTGGCATTAGCTGATAGTTCTCTCTGTTGTTTTGGTGGGCACGGAGAGTGTTTTCTCTGCCACCAAGGATCCAAAGACACCAAAATCCCGCTCCAAATTAACAATAGCTTCTTAGGTAGAGGCCGCTCCGAGGGCCGGCTCTTGCCGTAAGGATTTTTTCCCCCAGCATGGCAGAAATAGCTCTCTTCTCCGAGAGCCGTGCTGGTGGCGTTCCACCCTGTGGTCAGGGCAGCAGGCTGCACGGTTGGTGGAGCGATGACAGAGCCAACTTTATGAGCAGTGAGAGCTGCGTTCTTTTAAACCGATTTCATCTCAAAAAATGCATTGGGAATTTCTAGTCCCGGAGCCCCGTGCGGTTGGATATTCCTTCCGTCGTGCAGTGCGGAGGACCAAGGTGGGTAGCAGAGCCGGTGGCTGTCCCACTTTGCAGGCCCGCCATCGCTGGTGCACCCACCGAGACGTCCTCTTGCACCCGGAGCCTGCTGCCCACGGAGGTGGTGGGAGGGCTGGTGGGTGTCAGTGGCCGCTCTCAGGGGGACAAGCCCAGCCATGCTTTGGTCACCAACTTGTTGTCCCCTCCAAGGCCCACCTTGGCCAAGCTCCTCTTTGAGAGGGCTTTGCTGTGCCGTTCATTTGCTCTCTCCTACCCCAGTGCGGGGCCTTTGCGGTTCGTCAGATTCTGCTGCCTGCTGAGTTTGTAACCAGTGAGAAGATGAACAGATAGCCAGAGGTGTCTAAGCCGTCCTAGGACCCATCCTGCCCTGAAGAAGGTTCAGTGGAAAGGAGCCTCGCTGGAGCAGGTCCTGGAGCCCAGGAGGTTTGCTTCCCAAGGCTCCTTGCCTTCAGAAAGGCAATGCACGGAGCAGGTAACGTGTGTCTTGAAGAGCTTCTCGAGATCACCAGGATGGAGGAGTCTACATGGATGGTGAGAGGCCACGGTAAGATGAGAGGCACACCTGCAGGTCCTCTGGCTTCTGGGTGATAAACCCTTGCTTTCTGATTCCACCGGCCGCACGGACACACGCCGTCTTGGAGCCTCGCTGTAGTAGCTCAGCTGTATGGAGCCAGAGACCGTTGCCTACTGGTATTGCAACCAGCGGGCTCTGGCTTCCCAAACACCGCTGCTTCTTGCGGGACTCACGGTGAAGGAAACATCCTGGTTCCTGCTGCCCAGAGGACAGCACTCGCCGTGTCTTCCAGTGCATCTCACGTGCGCTCCCTGTGACAGGGCAGAAGCAATGCACAGTAAAAAAATAACCCAGAACTACCTGCCCTATGTGCCCTGTAGCCTGTAGGGTTAGAGGTTGTGGGGTCATCACCAACCACCCCACAACAGCACCTGCTCAAAAAACAAGCAGCAAGAGCTGGTGCTTCAGGGTTTAATTTCTGCCCTTTGGGCCAACTTGGTGGCACCTCCTTCTGTTTAAAGTTGGAAATAGATTTGATACTACGTGGTAAGTACCAATGTCTGACAGGTTTGTTAAAGAGTAAGCAATCCAGGTAATTACTCAGTTTTCAAAAGGCTGATGATTTTGATGGTGGAAAAATGCAAAAAGGTTGTTTTTAAATAGTAACAATTATTAGGAGAACCTTTGGAGGGTTTCTGTCAATGGACCCCCTGCGAACGCTCCCTGTTCTCCAGCCCTCCTGGGAAAGCCGTGACGTGCTCGCCGCTGTATCTCATTTTGTATGCATGCCATCCTCTGACCTAATAAAGGTATTGCCCACAGTTACAAAGGAGAATCATTAATTTCTGTCAAATCCAGTGACAGCATCTGCAGGAGGTAAAGCAGCCAAGAGCCCGGCCTGAAGCAGATACGGACCTCAGAGTAGATCAGGCCAACAATTTAACCTTCTTTAGCATCCTCAAGGTGCCACTGCAGTGGTGATATTTATGATGTGGATGCTTTCCCCCCTAGAAATTGGACCACATCCACAGAGCTATCCTTTCCCCTTTGAGCTGGCTTCCAGCTTCCTTGGCAGGCCTGGGGAAGGGCACCAGGAACTGCTGGTGAGAGTCAGCAAGTGCTGGTGCTGGGGGAGGACTCGGATACCCAGAGGTGAGCCTGGTGCAGGTGAGAAAGGCTTCAGGGTGTTGGCTGCACATATGCACGAGCTGGAGGGAAGCTGCCCTGCCAAGAGTGACATTTTCATTTTAAGGTGCAAAATTGTAACTCAAAGTGAAGGGAAGGAAATTAAAAGAAAGTAGAAAATTCTAAAGTAATCGTAAATATTTCCTAGAGACCCTCTTGGGTGCTGGGAGAGGGTGGTTCTTCTAAATAACAGAGGTTGAGGTTTTACATTCAGCTTGAAATGCAAGAATGTTTGTTACGTTCACTTCCCTGTTAATCTACAAAATATTTTGTTCTGGGCTTAAAGAGGGGCTGAAACAACGAGCTTCTGTTGTGATGTAATAGCTGCTGACTGACCATGGGTTAACCCACCACCCTTTCTACTGAGACTTCATCTTTCTGTTGGGGGTGCCCTGGCCGCTGGCCGCACTGCCTTCCACTGCGGGTGCTGGGACTGCTCGCTTGCTTTGGTTGGCAGGGCGGGGGTTGCTCTCATCCTTTCTGGAGGTCGACTTTTTTTTTTTTTTGTTGTTCCAAGTTGATTACTGGTCCAAGCCACGCACCTCAGGAGGCTTCTCCTCGAGTGTGGAGGAGGCGCATCACTGCACATGGCAGGGTGACGAGGGGAATTGTGAGTGAAACGTGTCTGGAAAATGTTTTCATAATCCCAGACAGGTATTTGGAGCTAATTATATTTACAGCCTGGAGCTGGTGTGGCGGGGGAGGCTGTGCCCTCCTCACACGTGGACCACCTTTCCCTCCACTGCGGGACTTAGCCTGGTGCTGTCAGAAAGCAACTCAGCAAGTTCATCCTGTTCCCCTCGGAGAAGTGCCAGGTCCTCAGAATGAGGGAGAAGAGATGAAGCCGTGGCCTCTGCTGTGCTGTTAGTCCTGGTGCAGCCCTTGTCCTCTCTCCATCTGTTAGGTCTGGTGGAACCCATAAACTGCTGCTACTGCAGGGCTGAGGTTTTCCCACATGCTCTGGAGCCCCCGGTGCTCTAAATCCCTTCCCTCTCTCTCGAGACCCCCAGCTTGGGGATGGGGATGAGGATGGGGATGGACTGGAGGCTGCTTCTGGAGTCACATCCAATCCCCACCTCATCACAGCCCCACGTGGTCAGAGGTACCATCCCTCTCTCAGGGAGAAAAAAATGTAAATCATGTGGCTTTTACCAAACTGCTTGTTTTTACAGAGACATTTTCAGAGTGGGGAGGCTTCTCCGGTGTTTTATCAGGGACAGAGTTTACTATCTGAATTAGGGAATATGGATGAGTTACTCAGCATAGAAACGGATCAGCCTCAGATTGTTATTTTAGTGCAATAATTGCTTTTGTGGACCTGAGAATGACCTAAATCAGCTTTGAAGGAACCGACCACTTCTGTCTGCATTTCCTACTTAAGTAACTTGCTCCAACACCAGTTGACAGCCGTAGCTTCCAAGTGAGGAATCAAGAGCAGTCTCCATGAGGGGGAAAATTGTTCTTCAGTGTAAAACGTGGGGGGAAAAAAAATCAATGTAATTTGTACAGTGGAGAGCGAGTAGGCAGGGCCAGAGCCCAGGGTGCTGGTTCCCTCCCTGGAAAGTGGCTGCTCACACCATGGTCCCAGCACAGCCCCCTGACGCTACTGACCCTCACGAGGTGGAGATTTTCTCCTGCTGGTTGTCTTTGGGTGGGTGACAGCGTGGAAATGCCGGCCCTGGGCGGCTCTGTCCTGTAGATGAGGAGCTCCTCTGGGCTCCCAGACTCCGAGACCTGTTTGGTGAGAAATGTAAACAGGCAGTGGTGGCTGGGACCGTGGGTCAGGGATGAAGGCTGCTCACAGGCATCGGTAACCTCCAGAAATACCATCAACTCTTTCTAGCAGCAGGTGAGGAAACAAATCAGGCAGGTAAGTGGCCGGGCTGCCAGCGGCGAGCCAGCTGGGAGCGTCGGGCTCGCTGGGTGGGGTGATGGAGCGGGGGTTAATTGGAAGATCCAGCTCTTGTCATCCAGAGAAATGCAGATCTGGCCTTGAAATGTTTCCCAAGGTCTTGGCGCTTCATTTCATAGCTGTGTCTCGTGCTCTGACTATTCCCAAGGCATTCGCTATCGTCGGATGTCGTCTGACTGTCTCTCGGCTGCCGTTTGTTTCTGTGGTTGCACGTTGATAAGGTATCTGGTTATGTCTTGCAGCCCTCAGAATCCAAGCCCAACGTCACCCCTCTCACCGTCCTGGCCCATGTTCTCCGCGCCATCAAGTCCTATGCCCACCTCCTCTACGTCCAGCGACTCATCCCCCATCAGGTCTGTTGGCAGAATTCACTTTGCTTTTCGTTGCTTTGGCTGTTTTCTGTAGAATTTACTCAGTTGCCCCCACTTCACTCGCCTTCTCCCTCTGCATCCTGCTCCACCACTCCCACCCCCTGCAGTGCAGCCATCTGCATTCAGCAAGAGAGGAGCTTTCAAACCCCTCCAGCCCCAGGGGACACCCTTTGTGCCCCCCACCCCGGCCCCGCGAGCCCCCCGGCACTGGTCACGCTGGCGGTGCTGGGTGTCGCTGGTGGTTTCTGTGGGTTTTTGCCCAGTCATTTCAGCTCTCACATGGTTTGATTGACTCCTCTGCCACAGGTAAGACGGGTGCTGCCTTCCCGGGGTAACAAGCTGTTGTAATTCCAAGGAATAACAAGCCTCTGCTCTGCCGAGAAGGATCTGGGAGTGCTGGTGGTCAGCAAGTTCACCATGAGCCAGCAATGGGCCCTCCTGGACCAGAAGGTGTCCTGGCGGCAATCAGAAGAGCGTGGGCAGCAGGTGNCAAGTTCACCATGAGCCAGCAATGGGCCCTCCTGGACCAGAAGGTGTCCTGGGGGCAATCAGAAGAGCTGGGGTCCCTAGTTCCAGAGAGACAGGGAACTGCTGGAGAGAGTCCAGCGAAGGCTCTGAAGCTGCTTCGGGGCCTGGAGCATCTGTGTGATGTGCAGGCATTGCCCGAGGGTTCCGTGGCTCTTGGCACCGGAGATGGTGGTGCCCCAAGTACCCCCTGGGCAACATTCAGGAATTACTGGGGGATGCTTGTGCTGGGGAAGCCAGGGCAGCATCACCCCTGGGTGCCCTTGGGTGGGGTTTCTCTCTGCCGAGCCCACCCCGGGCACAGTGCAGCAAGGTATCTTGAAGGCGTTCAAGATGTTGGGCTAGATGACCTCTGAAGGTCCCTTCCAACCCAAAACATTCTAAGAGGCTGGCCAGGGGTACCAGACTGCAGAGGTGATTTTTGAGGGAGCAAAACAACAACTTGAATAATTCAAAGTAGTAAGCCTGAAAATGACCTTTACTCCTCAAGCGAGGCTCTGCACAAGCGGCAGCGAAGGGCCGTCTGGGCTGGGAGGAGGGTTTGCCCATCCTGGTTTTTAAGTGTTGGGCAGCTGCTCGTGTCAGGCAGCTGGAATTCGGGGAGGAGAGCCCTGTGCTTCGGGGCTTTCTTCACAGCAATGCCGAAGCCTACGCAGCTGCCCAGCTGTGCGGTTCCTGTGAGGTTCCTGTGCGGCCAAACCGCTTCTACCCTGAGGTTAAAGCATCTGCTGCTTCCCTGGGCTCGCTCGGAGAGAGCTCAAGATAAATTCAAGTCCTCAAAAAGATAAAAGTTGGTGAAACCACTGAACTGAGAAATGGTGATGCTTTATTCCTTATCCCAGCAGCTCTTGGGGATGCTGCCGTCACTTCTCGTGGCCGTACCGCGACCAGCAGCCTCCTGCCTCACTGAACGATGTGTCCGGCTCCAGACAGCCCAGGGCTGGCCGCGTTGGCACTGTCCCCGTCACCGTGGCCCAGCTTTCCACCAGCCTTGCTCATCCCAAACCCGGGAAGGGTGGGTGGGAGGCTGGGGTCGCAGGGGACAGCTCGTGGTGCCTGCACTTTGCTGCTGGGCTCCTGAGGTCCTTCGTTTCCTCACTGCGTAAGCAGCCGTCGGCTCCATTTCTGGCTCTTTCTGCCGTAGCTGCCTCCCCCGCAGCGTGGGCACGCTGGCACTTCCCACTAACAGCTAATGGTTGCTAAATCTTTTTTATCTTCAGGTACAGGCTCTAGAGAAGTGCAGCAAATTCTTCACAGACCTACTTGCTTTTCTGTTTTGAAATCCCCTTCCCCAAGCGCTAATTCGTCCTTGCAAAACCCTCCCTGTGGCTGCAGCTGCTCTCGGCAAGCGATGGGTTTGGAGGAGCGGGGCCGGCAGACAGCGGGGTCGCTGCCGGCACCTCCTGCCCGCCCTCGCTGGGTGCCGGCCTCGGGTCGGTTATGGCCCTTCCGAGACTCACAGAACATCTCCAGCTCCCCAACTGCTCCTCCCGTGTAGCTCCTGGGGCTCTCCAGGGACCCCTGGCTCAGGGCTGCCCACGGTGTGGGCACTGGGCACAGGCTTTCATCCTGGTGCTGCCATCTGGGCTCTGACTGGGATTTGTGTGGTGAAAACTGGGGGCTCATCCCTGAGAGAGAGCCTTCTCTGGCATCTTCCTTGCTTTTCTTCCAAGCGACAGAACCTCGGACTCTTGCAGAGCAGTAGAGGTCCTTGAACCCCTCTTCAACAGGCATCACTTACGTGGACACCTCTTTGAGGCAGTGAGGAGGGCAGTGCTGTTGGTTGGGAGTAGAGTGTTTTTTATATCAACCAATGTTTTTGTTTTTGCAGCTCACCCCTGCGGAAAGCCCGAGCCTTGTACGCCTGCAAAGCAGAACACGACTCGGAGCTCTCCTTCACGGCGGGGACCATCTTTGATAACGGTGAGTCCTTGGCACAGAGGAGCAGCACAGGGTGATGCTGCGGCCAGGAGCAGATGAAGGTGGCCTCAAGTTTCACCAGGGCAGGTTTAGGTTGGACATCAGGAAAAATTTCTTCCTTGAAAGGGTTGGCAAAGCCTGGCCTAGGCTACCCAGGGCAAGGGTGGAGTCCCCATCCCTGAAGGAGTTTCCAAGCCATGAAGATGTGGTGTTGGAAAGAGTTCAATGGAGACTCCAAAGCTGCTGAGGGTCCTGGAGCATCTGTGTGGGCAGGAAAGGCTGAGAGCCCTGGGGCTGTTCAGCTGCAGAAGAGCAGCCCCAGAGGGGAGCTGAGCAAGGCTGAGCAAGAGCTCAAGGGCCCCCGGGGGGCGAGAGGCTGGGGCCAGACCCTGCTCAGTGGTGCCCAGCACCAGGACAAGGGGCACCAGGCACCAACTGGAACCCAGGAGGTTCCCTGGGAGCGGGAGGAGCAACTTGTTTGGTGGGAGGGGGTTGGAGCCTGGCCCAGGCTGCCCAGAGAGCTTGGGGAGTCTCCTTGTCTGGAGAGATTCCAAAGGCACCTGGACCCTGCGCTGCTGGGCCCCCTGCTCTGGGTGACCCTGCTGGAGCAGGGGGGTGGCACCAGAGGAGCTCCAGAGGGACCTTCCAGCCCCCACCCTGCTGGGATCCTGTGAAGGTGCAGCCTTGCATGGAGGGTGAGCAGACATTCTCCAGGCTACACTTGGGCGTGCAAAGTGCGGGTTCTGGTCCAGAGTAGAAGATAAAAGGCAGAAGTTTGGCACATTAGTTTCCGCGTATCAACACCAGAAATATTCCCTGCAGTTGCCATAATGTCTCATGTGGGAGATGGAAAAGCAGCGTGTGCTTTTTTTCCCCTCTGGATACCGAGCGCTGGAAGAGGTGGGCTCTAGTTAGTCTGATTTTTGGAGCTGATGCTGACGAACGTAGATTTTCTGCTTCCTGCCTCGAGGGAAGGAGTCTGTGCCCCATGGAATTAAGCAGCTCTGGTTTCGATATAATCCCAACGTAAAGAAAATAGTTCTTTTCTGCTTCCCAAGTAGCTCTTGGCTGTTCTATGCTAAGCATTGTCATTTGGGAAACCACTACCACACGCACTGCTTTTGCCCTGAGATACGTGTGAGAACATAGCAGAAAAAGGGGAGAGAATGAATACATATGAATTAAAGAGAAATAAAAATATGTTTCCTAAGCAGCTCCGCAGACAACTTATAAATAAACATGGTCTCCCCTGCCAGAGCCCGTGGGAATTAGAGCAGCGAGCAGGGGAACAAGTCTGAATTCAATACATTGTGTTTGCTAGATAAAAATCAATGGATTATTCAACGGGAAAAAAATATACAGCATGTTCTAATCACTTAGCGGCGTAGCCCAGGCGCACGGGAGCGGGGGGAAGCGCCGTCGGAACAGCACCGCTTGGGAGAAGTATTATTATGGGGTTTTATAAAACCCAACACAAGCAAACGGATCTTGAGAATACCCAGAGGGAAGCTCTTGTTTGACTCTCTGGTTCTCTGAGGTTGCACGTGGCAGAGCAGCACCTCGCTCCGGCTGGGCAGCTGGTGCCCCCAGCGAGCGACAGCGGCGCAGGGAATAACTCTGGGTTTTGAGAGGGACGTTTAAATTTGATGCTGTTCTTTTGTTTAGTTCCATGAAACCTGGGGTTTCCAGCAGATCTCCGTTGTGCCACTAAATGGGAGGGACACCCTGGGTCCGTGGAAGCCTGAAATTGGAGGCGGTGAGAGTCGCAGGTCAGGGAGGCAATACCCACGTGGTGAAAATGTGGGGTGAAAATGTGTTTTTAACTGGAAGTCACCCCAGAACTGGAAAACTCCCTCCATATTCTGAAGCGATGAACCCCCCCAGAACTGGAAAACTCCCTCCATATTCTGAAGCAATGAACCCCTCCACCTGAGCTGCCGCTGCCAGACGCTGAATTTTACGCAGCATCGGGGAAGTTGTGTCTCATTTGTGCCCTCATTCTGTGAGCGAGAACGAGATTCTGCTCCTTATCCGCCCGTGTGCCCTGCTCTGCCGGGCGGCACCGAGGCGGCGATAAATGGCTCTCTTCGGGACATCGGGGATTTTTTCAGGGAAGAGCTGTAGCTGGAACTCACGTGACTTTTGATGAAAGCTCTTTCCCAGCCCATTTGCTGTGACCAGAGGGCTGAAGACACAGACAAACACACACCAGACTGACAATTGCTTGTCCCTTGATGCCCAGCACGCTCTGGCCGGGCACCGTGAGGCCTTTGCTCCCACCCAAAGGGCGATAATCCAGCCCTGCAGCTTTTAATGCAGTTTTACCCTCAGGGGCTTTCCTGGCCTTTTTTTCCTCTGAGCCAGCTGCTCTGGCCTTTGGTGATAGAAAAGCCCCAAGAGTTGGGCGTGAGAGGGTTGGAAAAGAAGTTGGCACAAGTGAAACCCCAAGGTGTTTAAATCTAGGAGCTGGAACACCATGGCTTTTACAACTGGTTGGTTTTCTGTGGTTTGGATTCTTTTTCTCAACCACATTACTATGTCCAGCACTGCTCTGCAGGCGTGCCCGGTAGCGATGGACTTTCCATGCTGGTGAGGACTGGTTTCTCCCAAAGCGTGGAGATGTTTGGACTAAAATCCCTTCTGTCTCTGAATCTTTCTCACTGGTCAATGTCAGTCATGATTTTTGCCCAGAAAGTGGCCACCCGGCACTAGCTGGGGCTGCAGCAGGAGAGGAGGCACGTAGGGTGAGCTGGGGCCAGAGGGTGCCCGATGGAGACGCGGGGAGTGGTGGGGAGGGCGGGCACCGTGCCATGGGGCAGGGCAGAGGGCAGAGGGCAGCGAGGACTCGCTTCCTTCTTGGAGCTGAAGCAGGAAAATGTCCAGTCGAGCGGAGCTGCAGAGAGTCACGGGAAGCTGGGGTGGCTCTGAAGTATTGATGTGCCACCACTCATCGTGGGAGGGGGGCAGAGGGCACTGGCATAGCCCTGGTTCCTGAAGAATGAGCATGTTTTTAGGAGTTGATGGGATAAATAAGGACTTTTGAGGACAGATGGGGTTTTTCATCGAACAGAGGTAAGCTTGTAGCGTTTGTTTTCCTGCTGGGAGCATTTGCTAAAGCCAAGCTGGGAGGGTTACGAGGCAGTGGAGTTAACCACATTCTCTTGAACTTCCAAAGAGATTTTAAGCCCAAATCCGTAGGGAGTTTTGACTCCTCGTTTTTATCCCAAATGCTTCACTTCCATCAGCCCCACAGCACCAGTGAGTGTTTGGGAAGCCAGGCCACGGCTCACTTGCTTCTGCTCTTGGTTTCCCTGTGTGATCTCTGACCCCTGGAGATCACTTCAGAGAGATCACTCAGATCACGCCTCAGGGACTGCTGGGGAGCCCCAGGAGTGAGCAGGAGAGAGCTCTTCAGCTTTCTGAGTTCTGTGGTGTATTTAATTTTTAAAATAAATATGAACTCAGGGCTTTGCTCTCTCCCAAGAGCAACTTGGACGTTGTCAGCACACGAAGAGCAACATAATCCCCTTCCCATAGTAACCTGCCTTTCCCTTCTCCCCTCCAGTTCATCCCTCCCAGGAGCCCGGCTGGCTGGAAGGGACCCTCGATGGCAAGACAGGATTAATCCCTGAGAACTACGTGGAGTTCCTATAACTCCGGGCGCCCGAAGCGCCAGTGCTGAGCTTTCCATGGTATCCATGGCAGCCGCCGGCCGGAGTCCTGTAGCCCAGCGTGCTCTTTGCCACCGCGTGACACAGGGCGAGGACTTCCCTGTGCCCACGGAGATGAATGTTTGTGTGGATAATCGTGTCCGTGCCTGCTCCTGCTCCTGCTCCTGCTCCTGCTCCTGCTCCTGCTCCTGCTCCTGCCCTGCAGGCGGGGTGAGCAGTGCCGGGGACGCCTTGAGTCCTCCAGCCCCGAGCAGAGGCAGGTGATGCCCAAACCCCTGGAAGCCCTCTCAGCAAATCGACAAAGCCGACGGAGGCGGAAGCTCCAAGCCTGCAAACTGGACCAGCACCAGAGAGCCACCGGCCCCGCACTCCCTGCAAGGAGGCTGGGAAGAGCATTGGCCGTTGCTGAGGGACCCCAACCCACCAGCTGGAGGAAGAGCTGTCGGTGGCCGGGAGTCGAACTCTTTGCTCCCAGCCCCTTCTCCGCTTGGTGAAGCTCTCCCGGGGAGCAGCCCAGCCCCTTCTGGCGCTGCCGTGGCGGCGTGGGCAGGGGTGAGGTGCTTTTGGCTGATGCCGCTTTGGCAGCGGCAGTTCACTTGAGGCCGAGCCTCCCGGGGCAGCCCCGTCGAGCGGCGTCCGCTCTGCCGGGCACAGCCGAGCCCAGCTCTTGCAGGCGAGAGCAGGATGCTCGCTGGGCTCTGCAGGGTGGGCGCGGAGCCGGCCGGGAGCTGGCAGGACTTGGCACGGTGCAGGGGAGAAGATTTTGGACCAAACCTCTCAAACTCTTTTTTTTTTTTTCTTGGTAAAGATGTCGATTTTCGCAAGGTAACCTTACGTGTGATCCACGCTGCCGGCGCTTCCTTTCTGGAGGGCCAGGTGCAGCTCTGGATGAACGCCGCTCCGGTCCTTCGGCTGCCTCTTTGGTGTCTCCGCTCGCCGAGGCTCATTGCACAGAGACATCCCTGCTTTCGCCAGTGCCCAGGCCGCCCGCGGGCCAGTTTGGAGCTGCGTTTGCCACCCTCCACCGTTGCTTTCGAGGTGGTCTCCTTGCTTGCAGCCCGCCCTGCAGCCTTGTCCGTGCCAAGTCTGTGCAGCGCTGGTTGTCCAAGGTAAATCATTTCCATGCCCACAGGACGTTTGGCGGTGGTGAGGCCAACCCAGGGCCTGTGGAAAACAAAGGACCGGCCCTTCGGCTCCACCACCCCTCTGGTCCTGCCCTGGAGAGGACGCCGGCGCCTCCGTGGACAGGTGGCGAGCGGTCGGCAGAGAGAGTTTACAAACCCCTCACCTTTCCAGGTCGTTTTTAAGGGGGAGGGTGGGAGAAGGAGCCCCATGGGACTGCGTGTCGAGAGCTGGGGTGATTTTATTTTGTCATAGCAAATGGTGAGAGAGAGCCCAGCCCGGCGGCGGAGGGGCCAGCGCAGGAGCCGCGCCGCTGGGCATGGAGGTCGTGTCTTTTTTGTAATAATTTTACGAGTGACTGAGTTGCTGTATGTGTCAACTTTTTATTTTTGAAAAAATTAATGTATAAATAGAGTATCTTAAAATATTACGCGGGAAAGAGCTATATTTGATATTTTTAGAAGCCCTGTAACGGGAGAAGCGAAGGACATTGAAAGCCGGTTTCAGAAAAGCGCCAACAGAGTCGCACCCACCCCTGCTCCCCTCGGGCTGCCTCTCCTTAGCTTTGTGGTGTCACTTAGAGATGAGGGGAGCTGAAATTTCAGACCCCTTTACGTTTCTTTCATGGTAATTAAACCTCCTGGACTTTTGTCTTGGGGAAAAGAAAAGACAAAAAGAAGAAAAAGTCAATTATTTTTTCCCCGATTCCTAGGGTGGGTGCTGTACAGCTCAGCCTCTCGGGGCTGTCGCCTCCCCATACACACCGACCCCTCTGGGGACACACTGGGCACATCACCAGCCCTGGGGCAGGGGTGAAGCCTCCAAAGCATCCCGTGCTTTCTGCTCTAAGGAGCTGGGTGAAGCGGGATGAGAGGTTTGTAGGGATAAAAGCCGGTGTTTTGCTGGCAGGTAGCTGCTTCATGTTCATCTTTGGATTTAATAGTGACTGTTTGTACCATTTACTGATTTTTCCTGAGGCAGAGGCTTGGGCTGGGCTTCATCCAGCCCCAGCAGTCACTGCCGGACAGTGCTGGGACCTCGAGGGGCTGCTCAGAGCTGGCTCTGGGCTGGGTGGGACAGAAACCCCTGAGGGGTGGGAGGGAGGTAGGAAGGACTGATGGGAAAACAACAACAAAAAAACAACAAAAACAAACCAAAAAAAAAGGCTTACTATTTCATCTGTCAGCACTGTTTGCTTGTGCCCAGGACCGTCCCATTCCATCCCAAGCCTCTCCTCCAGCAGGATCCCTGCTGCCTGAGGTGGGGGGGACGCTGCCAGAGCTGGGGCCTTTCGGCTCCGTGGGGATTCCCAGCACAACCTTCTGTCTCAAATGCGACTCAGCCTTTGGCCAGAGCGTTCTGTGGACAAAAGAGCATCTCAAGCAGAGCAGAAACACCTTAAAAGGCATATTTAAGGGATATGGAGTTGAAGGAGCTCTTCGGTAACGCTGCACGAGCCGAGGCTGCTGCCCGTCCTGAGCCCCATGAAACCTTCCAGAGCATGATCCCCCTTCAGCTCTTGTTCTGAGAGGGGAGTGAATTCCTTTCCCTGTGAATTTAGGAGCTTCTGGATGTGCCACCTCGAGAATTATCAGGAACAAAAGTCCCACACAAACGTATTTACAACATGTCATCTGGAGGAAAGGAAAATAAAGCCCGAGCAGAAGTTATGGCTCTTGCAGGAGAGTTAGTGGAATATATATTTTTTTTTTAATTAAAACTTTCCAAAGAGAAAAATTGGCTGTAAACCCTTACTAAATGTTCCCATTTGGGGCCAGCTTTAATACTGGAGTAAACATTGGTTTATTCCAAGAGAAATTAAAGATAGAAAATATTTTTTTAAAGCAGCTTGACACGGCATTTGGTGCTTAAAGTCATCAGTCAAAATTCTAAGCGAGCAGGATCGTCAGGTTTGCTGAGAGATGAAGTCCCTCCTGTGTGTTCTCTGTCCCATCATTTTAGGCATTATACACAAAAAAAAAAAAAAAAAAAAAAAAACAAANAAAAAAAAAAAAAAAAAAAAAGACACAAAACACTAATATCTGTAGAAACAGCTGTCAAACAGGGCTGAGGGTGCTCTCCTGCCATGTTTCAAGTCATGGTGCAAGTCCCGCAGCTTGGCCATGGCCAGGCCACCAAGCACCAGCCTTGGTCCCTATGTCCCAGTGGCCACTGACACGTGTGGCATTTCTGAGGTCTCGTGGTTGAGCTGCTGGCCCTTCTCTCTGCTGATTTTGTGGAGTTTTGCAGCGGGAAGTGAAGCACCTCCGATGGTTTGGGAGCACCCAGGCTGCTACCAGAGCTCCTGGTGCCCTGCTGAGGACTTAGGGTGGGGTGAGTTGGGTTGGGTTGACGATCAGGGTTGGAGTTGAGTTGGGTTGAAATGGGTTGGGATTGGTTGAGGTTGGGTAGGGTGTTTTTTTTCCCAGCAGGCTACTACTCAGTAAAAGCAACAATTTCAGTCTCTGGCCATGAATTTTTCAGATTCCCATCTGGCTCCGCAGTCAGACAAAACATCCTCCTGGTAATTGTCTTGTCTCGAGAAGACTTCTGCCAAGTTCGGTGGCCTGAAGAGCAGCCCAGCCCATTACAGCTAATTGCAGCCGCGCGCAGGGCTCGGTCGCTGCTGCGGCACGGCGAGGGGAAGGGGATGGCTGCTCTGCCCTCAGCGCCAGCCCTTGGAGCTGCAGAAGAGCTCTGCCGGTCCCTGCTGCTCTGAGATCCTGTGACCAGGTATCAAAACGTCACAGCTCTTCCGGATGCTGGAGGGGTTGGACATTCCAAGCCCTTTTGAGCCTCCCAAGGGTTAGGAATGGAGGAGTTGGACATTCCAAGCCCTTCTGAGCCTCCCAAGGGATGGGGTCTTCACCACTGCCTTTGGGCAGCCTGGGCCAGAGAATCACAGATTCCCAAGTTACTTTCCAGGAGGATTTCGTTGGGTGTTAGGACTCTCCTCTGCAGGCCTGCACCCCTCCCAGGGCAGTACTGGGGGAAGTGGGGGGTTTTCCAGGAGCTGCTGTCCAGGGAAGGGTGGGATTTGGTCAGTTAGGGTAAGTCTGGATTAGATTTTGGTTAGGATCAATCTGAGTTTTGGGGTAGCTCCTGCTCTTTTGTGGATGCCTCCAGCCAGCTCATCCTGACCCATCCCACCTTCCTGGTCATTCCTGCCGGCACCAAGCGATGCCCCCACAGCCATCCCACAAGGACAGGTCATGGGCAGCATCCTCGGGATGCTCTCCTGGCCAGATCCTGGCCATCCACTGCTCCTGCTCCACGGGAAGCAGGATGAACCAAACCATAGGGCTTCGCTGGCCCTGTGGTTCCGTCGTGACCGTGGCCGGTACCTCCAGGGTGGGGCTGCACTGGGCGGGGGGAGGGGGCTGATGGTGAGAGCTGGAGCAGCTCCTGCTCCCATCCTGATATCCCTGGGTCCATGCAGCCCCGAGCAGCCAGACAGGGCTGCAGCTGAGCAGAGTCACCTCTGCAAAAATAACACCGAGCCCAGCGCTGAAGGGACATGTTCTGCTTAGCAAGTGGATGGTATTTTAATTATTCTAACGAACCAGAAACCTCAAAGCAATTATAGTTTGTACATTTGGGCTAATTCAAGTTTTTAGCTTTTGGGAAATAAAGATTAAAAGCAAGGGTTGGGTTTGTTGGTTTTTTTTTAAGAAATAGCCTTTTAAAGTTCTATTCTCTGGGTGAGGAGCTGATAATTCGAAGACAAGCACGGCAAAGCAGCTTGTAATTTAGCACAACTGTTTGAGGGCTGACGAGGTAGCACCTACCTATTACTGATTAGAAGCCCTCCCTTCTGATAATGAAGCCTATTCTTCCTTCTAAACCTCAGACAAAAGGGTCTAGAAAATTGCACCTGGGCTCTAAAACTCGCTGACGCACTCAGGAAGGGGTGAAAAAACCCAGCAGCCGGGGGCTCTGGAAATCTGCCACGCGGTGCAAATTATACAGGGAAGGCTGGGAAGGTGGTCTGGACGTGGGAGAGCCGATGGGGTTTAAATAAATCCGTTTCCCTAGGGAGGGCTCTGTGTTCTGACCCAGCTCCCCAGGACCCCCGCAGCTCCCCAGCTCTGCTTCGCGTCCCGCCGGCTGCTCCCGCTGCCCTGCTCCGCACCAAGGTGGAGTCGGCTCCCTCAGACAATTAGCTAATTAAATACCTGTGAATGGATCAGAGCTTCCCTTAACGACCACCGGGGAGTGAAGAACAGAGAGCAAGGGATGGGCAACGCAAACGGCACCGCAAATGAGCCTCGGGAGGGCAGAACCCCTGACGGCCAGTGCTGCGGTGGCCCCGGGGACTGCCCAGTTTGCCCCCTTTGCTCTGCTCGATTTTAATCCCACCTTTCATTTCTGATGCCATCCCACCCCAGGGAGGCTCTGCCCGGGCCGGGAGGGCTGGCACGGCCGCCCCGGTGCTCGTGTGTCCCTGTTGTGGTGTCACAGTCACTCTGCAAAAGCCTTCAGACCCCATCGGACGTCGTGTCCCCTCGTACCCCCCGCCCCGCTGCACTCCCAGGGCTGCAGCAGGCTCAGGAGGGATTCAAACAGCATCGGAAGGGAGCTCTCCAGTGAACCAAAGCCAAAAATGAGCTTTGTGCAATTTGAAAACAAACTGCTGGAGCTTTAGCGACGTTCTAATTTCTAGTTGACGGGACAACGCCGGCCACGTGCCTGGCTGGGCGCTGCTGTTGAGGATGCCACCAAAGAGGGTTCCTCAAGCCTGCCTCGAGCAACGCCATCACCGTGGCTCACTCTGCCGGGACACGAGGTGCCCGGGGCCAGCCTGGGGCGGGCTGGAGCTATGGCAGAGCTGGTTACATCCCGTGGGGCCATCGATATCCCGCGGCCCAGCCAGCCGGGACCTGCCGCTGCCACCGCAGTAAGTGGCTGTGGGTTTGAACTCGTATTTCCAGCCGCTGTCGGAGCAGCTCTTGTGCAAACAAGCTTGTTCTAATGTTGTTTGCCTAAAGCTCCCTCCGGAGGGAGAGCCACCGGCCGGGCCCCTCGCCGCGCAGGGTGTCACTCCGTGCCCTCCTGGCCGGACCCTGGGGTGCCACTGGCACCTCTGCCCGGGGGCCGGCTCCCGGTGAGGGGCTGAGGAGGCACTGGGGCGGCTGCTGCCTCCTTTCCTTGGCTCCAGAGCCCTCCATGTGGAGCCGCCTGCGCAGGGGAGGGATGGGAAGAACCCGCCCGCTTGATGTATTTCGCATGTGGCTTTGGAGAGCTCGGTCATTTTGCTGCAGTCCTAAACTATCAGAAATATTTCTGGGGCCGGGCAGTGCACGTGCTGCGTCTGCCCTGCGCCTGCCGTGGGTTTATTTGGGTTTGTTTTGTGGTTTTTAATTTCGTTTTAGTTGGTTTGGTTTGTTTTTTTTTTGTAAAGCAGATGTTGCTCTGTGTTGTCCTGGTACCTGCAACGCCTGCTCCTCTGAAACACCCGGGGCCGGCCCTGCAGCCACAATACGGCGAACCAATTACACCACGAGATCATAATCGCTCCTCTGTTTATTATTTATTTCCCCAGCAACAATGATATATTTAGACCAACAGCTTTGAGCTTTTTCAGACCCATTATGCTCAGCAAATCCCAGCAGCCGTGGGCGGCGCGATGGGAGCCAGCGATGGCCGTGGCGGGGGGCGGGGCAAGGGGCACCGACTCCATCGGCCCCTCTTCTTTCCAAGAGAGGAATCCCCCCAGCCCCAAACCGTGTCTGGAGGGGGTCCCTGAGGTGCTGGCAGCCCCTGGTTCTGGAGCAGGGCAAGGTGGGGATTGCAGGAGGATGAGAGGCCTGACCCTCACCTGTGAGGACGCATCTCCACAAAAGGGGATGGTGTGAAAGCCACGTCCGTTAAGTTTCTTTAGGTTTGCCAAGTGTTGGTTTGGGCTGCTTGGCTTTCTTTTCTGTAGTTTTGTTAATTACTCTGGTTGAGCCTTGTAGAAAGGGTTTTTTTGGTTTGTTTGGTTGGTTTTTTTGTTTGTTTTTTTTGCCTGTGGTAGGAACACATGCGGTGCTGCTGCTGTTGAGCTACAGAAGTGCCGCCTGAAAGCCAACTAGATACAAAAAGAAAAGAGTGTGAAAGAAATGAGGAACTAAAAAGTGTTGCTTTACAATTTAGGGTTACTTTTTGCAGGAGCAAAACTGAATGGGACATGCTGATGCTGCTGGCCCTCGTGGGGGAGGGAGCCACTGGACTCAGCCCGCCGTGGTCTGGTGGCTGAAGGTGGTGAGAAGCTGGCCCGGGTTGCCCCGAGAGGTGGTCGCTGCCCCATCCCTGGCCTCATTGCAGGGGAGGTTGGATGGGGCTCTGAGCAACCTGCTCTAGTCACAGATGTCCCTGCTCCCTGGAGCAGGGTGGACTAGGTGACCTTGAAAGGTCCCTTCCCACTCAAACCAGTCTGGGATTCTATGAAAAAAGCCTTGAGAAGAGTTTGGATGTGCTGCCCTGGCCCTGCTGGCTCACCACCCCTTGCAGGGTGCACTGGGGTAGCAGAGTTTTCCCAGCTCCCCAGCACCATGTGGCTTTCACCAGGGATGTGACCAAAAGGGAGTTGTCACCCCTGTGAGCACCGGCCCTTCCCAGGGCGGCCAGTTTGGCCCAGGAGCTTCACCCAGGGGCTGCTGCCATGGAGCGGGACGAGTTGTCCCACAGCGTCGGGCCTGCTCACACTCATGCGTCTTGAAACACAGAAACATCCCTCTTGAGCCAAACCAAAAAAAAAAACAAAACACCAAAAACACCCGAACCTCCCAGCAAGTGCTAGGAAAGAAACCAAAACCCCACTCATGGGTTTTCTGAGCTGCAGGGGGAGCAGAACTGGGAGAGGATCCAAGTGCCCCTCGCTCAGCTCCTGCAGCAGCAGCTCCCGCCGCTCCTGGTGGTGCCCCCGTCACCTCACTGGGCACACCGGGTGGCTTTTTCCAGCCTGTATCACATCAAACAGAGAGTCCGACCCCCGTCCTGTCGCATTAGCAGTGCAATTAGCGGCCGGGGATCGATGCTGCCTCAGCAAGTTTTCCCTCCGTCTTTTCGTGCGGTTTGAGCTTGAATCAACAGAGCCTATAATTAGAAGGATTCCACTTACTTGTTATTTTTTTAAACTTAAAGCTCCCTGTTGTGACCTCAGAGAATATCCTTAATTACGCTTTGGAGCTGGGCCAAGCCTGGGATGTGTCAAATATTCACGGCCACTGCCACTCCTTCAGTTTTGCTTCAGAGCGAGGGTTTTACCAGCTCTTCCACGGGCTTGAGATCAACCAACTTTGACTCCCCTTTAGAAGGGTCTCTGGCTGCTGCTCCTCCAGTTACACTTCGACAAGTTGAATACTTATACTTTTTTTTTATTATTAGTATTGATTTTAAAATATGTGCATCCTATAGAATAGTTTCAAGACCACCTTTAGATGAAATTATCAATAATCTTGATAAAGAAACGAACCAAACTTGTTGATGCCTGACCCTGTGGAAGTGAAGCCGACTGGTTCCCTCATGGGGCGCACGGTCCAACAGCAGGTACCTGCTGGTTGGTCACCAGTGGGCATGGCCAGGAGGGATAGCGGCCCTGGGTCCGCTCCACAGCTCTCCTTGGCATCTGCCCTGGCAAAGGCTCCCGAAGCTGCTGGTGGGAGGTCTCTGCTGCTCTCCTGCCTGGACCAGGCCACCTTGTCTTGGAGCACCAAGGCTCAGGAGCTGGGCAGGGAGGCCGGTCTCTGGGAGCTCAGCCTCACGGTTCCTCTACCCGGGCAGTGCCGAGGGACATTGAGAGAGGCCCCTGAGCACCACTGGACACAAGAAGCCGCTTCTCCCAGCAAGGAGTCACTGTCCTTCGGCCATAAGCCTGTCGAGGTTCAGTTGTCACCTCCTGGGGCTGGAAGAGCTCCAGGGGAGCGCTGGAGTCGGGCAGTGGGTAGATGATCAGTGGGTCGGTGGGATCAGCCAGCCTGGGCACACTCAGTGGGAGATGGTCTGATGGGCCAGTGTCCCAGGACCAGCAGGTTCAGAGGCACTGGGACACCTCAGGAGGTG
Source organism: Baryphthengus martii (assembly GCA_013396935.1). Taxonomy (NCBI): domain Eukaryota; kingdom Metazoa; phylum Chordata; class Aves; order Coraciiformes; family Momotidae; genus Baryphthengus; species Baryphthengus martii. The sequence continues at coordinate 1,130,791 of VWZK01012980.1, read as the reverse complement.
CAACGGCTAAATCGTCGATTTAGGGATTTGAAAGGCTCGGGATCCCTACGGCAGCACCACAGAACCTGAGCCTGAAGAGTCCTGGGTACCCTCCAAGGCCAGTCCCTCGACAGGAGCTTGGCAAAAGCACCAGCACTAGGAAGGTCCTGGCGCCCGCTGCGGGATAACGAGCGACCGCACAGCCAAGGAGTCCTTTTTTTTTTTCCTGTAAAATTCCAGTACTTGGGTCCAATGCAGCAAAACTGTGTGTGCCCGGAGCGCAGCCCAACCGCGCGCTGGAGCCAGGGAACGGCTGAGGCTAACCCAGCACGCTCTGGGCTGTCCCACAGGCAAAGACAAAGTCAAGAGCTGGGAAATCTTAAATGCCAGAACTGTAAAAATGGCATTTAATGGCATCTTTTTTTTCCCAAACCAGTCTGAAATGCCATCGGTTTAGTGGGATAACGTGAACAAAACAAACAAACAGCCTCATGAATTCCAATCTCATGATGGGTTTCATCTGGCTTTTCTGGAAGAGGAAAAGGGAGCCCAAGAAAGCTCTGCAAAATAAGGCAGGAGGTGGGAGGAGCTGCCCATGCCCCTGCAGCTCAGCAGCACCCCCCCAACCCCCCACTCCAAGAAGGCAGAACAGCAGCGCGGCCCCTCGGACACGCTCTGAGCAGCAGCCCGGACATGATGGGCAGGGTGCGCAGGGGGGATGCAGCGACCCCGCCACAGAACGGGGCCCGGTTTTGTACCAGTCATTCCAGAGGTACTTTTGATGCCAGTAATTTTGTAACTCGAACAGGACAAATCAGATTTTTGGGTGGAATGTGAAGCCATCGCGTAACTGGTGTTCTCTGCCATGGGGGTGCTCTGGAGACCATGAGCTGGTGCTGCAGCTATAAAGCTGTTGGTTTTTTTCTTAATATCTGATGTATCTCCTTAAAGCATCTTTTCATAATCGTTACACGAATAAATGCAGTCACCATAAATCCTGTGCTGCCTCTGACACCGATCTGCAGCCATCAGGCTTGGAAAGGGCCAAAGTGAAATTTATGTCAGCCTTTGTTTTAATTGCAAACAATTCAAAGAAATCATTCCCTGCTGGGAGGCTGGCGTTTTATGTTGCTATTAAACGAGATTTTATTATGGCACGAATCTCACACGGCTATTCCACGGGGGTAAAGGCGTGAGCCACACTAATGGCAAAAAAATCCAGCAGTTTTAGTTACTGATGGTTTGAGGATAATTTGCTTTTTAAAAGCAGGGCAGGAAAGGGACCTTGGGGCAGCGTTTGCTGTTCCAGGGCTGTGAGACTTTCTGAGCACCGAGCACAACGTCCTCCCCCCACCCTCCACAGCACCCAGAGGTGTTTTTCAGTGTTGTTAATTCAGGAGATGATTTTCCACAAGTTTGGTTAAATTCTGCTATTGGAAGGCGACACCTGTGTTATGCAGCGTCCCATCCCACTGGCCCAAGGGTGAGTCAACCCCTCAGACCAGGTTCCCGCAGCCCAGCACCCTTTCCTGGGATTGTGTCCCAACCCCGTACCCTCCCAGACCTGCTTCCTGGCCCCTCTGCCCCTCGCTGCTTCCAAAGGCTCTCGGTGACTCTGTACCCTCTGTAGGCACCTCTGCATGGTGCAATCACACAAAAAAAACCCCGAATCCCGGTCAAACTCATCATTCAGAGTATCCTTTCTGCAAAGAGAGGGCTTAAAGGTGACTGGGGGGGGTCTATCTCCATATCTATCCATCCATCCACCCAATCAATCCATCCATTCATCCATTCTATCCATCCATCCTATCCACCCATCCATCCATCCATCCTATCACCCATCCATCCATCCATCCAATCCATTCATCCAATCCATCCATTCTATCCATCCACCCATTCATCCATCCATCCATCCATCTATCCATCCATCCATCCATCCATCCATCCATCCACCCATCCATCCATCCATCCATCCATCCATCCATCCATCCATCCATCCATCCATCCATCCATCCAATCTATCCATTCTATCCATCCGTCCATCCATCCATCCATCCATCCATCCATCCATCCATCCATCCATCCAATCAATCCATCCATCCAATCCATTCCATCCCTCCATCCACCCATCCCTCCATCCATCCATCCAATCCATCCGTCCATCCAATCCATTCCATCCATCGATCCATCCATCCATCCAACATGTGCACAAGCCAGTGTGCTCAGCTGCACAGACCTGCTTTTGATTCCATTAGAAATCCAGGGTCCCGATCCGCCTCTGGAAAATGGATGTTGTGAAGGTAACGGCAAATTCAGGACGGTTCAGGAACTGCAAGTGCTGATTTTGGATTAAATTGTCAATCTGAACTGAATGGTCAGAAATCGCCCCGCTCCAGAGCCTCACCAGCAGCAACTGACTCCAGCACAAAGAGTTTCTGCACAGGAGGCGAAATGGAAACAAGAAACGACCCGACTCCGGCGCCAGACCCAAACCCTTCCAGGCCCACCGCAGAAACTCGACAAAAGCATTTTGGAGCCGTGTAATGAAAAAAAGCAGAATTTTATTATATGGTTTCTGTCCATTATTCGGCATTGCTGTAAATGGCTCACATTTACTGCAACTTCTGTACAGATGTGTGGCTTTGTATTACCGGAACAGCAAATTTAAATGAAAAAATAAATGTTCAACAATTCCACACAAGCTTTTACAGTCCAACATTTCACTGAGTAGGTGAAAACTACAGACTTGTTACTACAGAATTATTCAGCATGAATAAAAAACTACAACTTTTTTTATTTTTAAACAGGAGTCACTGGTTTTTCTTTTTTTTTTTTTTTATGCTGTTTAAAATTATTGTGATAAAAAAAATGATTTTTTTTTTTTTTCTTTTTTTTTTTTTTTTTTAATAATGCCATACACAGGTATGATATACAATTTGTCCCCGGTATATACCCTTCGTTTAATATACAAAATAGAATAACGACACATCGCTGACTCCTCGGGCGTCACGCGCGTTAGTCGGGAGGCGGGGGCGATTTCCACGCACGGCCTTTCCCCAGAACGCCGGGCAGGGCCCCCCAGCCCGCTCCAGGGGGATCCCGACCCCGTCCTGAAAAATTTGGTTCCTATGTAACGTGGATGGCTCAGCAACACCCGGTCGCAGGCTGGGCTAAGGACAGAGCTTACCCAGTTTAACCAGTACAGGACACGCACAGTCTGTCAAAACCCCCCCTCTAAGGCAGGACCCTGAAGCCCTCGCCGGCTGCAGCTCGACTACGGGAAACAGGATTTGGCGGACGTCCATCCAGGCACTTCCTCCCGTTTTCTACCTCGCTCTGTGAAAACGGCGAGGTCATTTTTTCGGCTTCGCTTNCCTCCCCTCCCCTCCCTCCCAGAGCTCCCAACGCCGGGCAGCTCCCTCTCCATCCCCGCTCCCAGTAAGGCCGTTCCCGGCGTCGGCAGATCCCTCGGTCGGCCACATGCACTTTGTGATAAGGCACTGAAGAGACCGGGTCAGAATTCTCCCTGCTTTATCCAGAGTGCAGACTCTAACCACTGCCACACGGACGACGGACACACGGACACACGGACTTCGCACTGCCTACGAAAGCGCTACAGACCCCGCCCCGGGAAGTTTCAAACCCAACAGCACGCACAGGACGATTGCTTTCTTCTAACATCACAGTTTCCTTTCTTTTTTTTTCCATTTGTTTTTTTTTTTTTCCCCTTAAATCCACGAACTAAAAACGAATACACAGGCGTACAGACAAGAAGGGGTAGAGAGCCTCGCTTCTCCTGCGCCACCCCCTCTCTCCGGGCGGTGAGGATTTGTTCATATTCACTGGAGTTACTTTTCTGCTGGCAAAAAAAAAAAAACAACCAACCAACCCAAAAGTTTTGGCTCTTTGTGCAGACAAGCACAGAAGCGTCGGCACTGTGCCGGCACCCGCGCCCTCCACTCCGCACCAGCTCCCTTGGAGGGCCCTGGGGATGCGGTTTTGCCACTTGTTCTGCTCTAACTCAAACCGGGACACGTTTTTAAACCCGCTCTCTCAAGCTGAAGAGGAGTTTTCCCGGGCAGTGCAGAGCCCACCTGACAGGGAGCGGTTCCGAGCTCCAGCCTGAACGAGTAGCGGGGACGCTGACAGTGAATTGGGCTGAAAGTTGTACTTAAAGTGCTGAGCTTGACCTTAACTGTTAGAAAATGGACATATTCTTTACAGATCAAAGAGAAGAGAATGATTACTTTCTTTTTTATTAAAGATGGTATTTTACTCCAAAGTACTGAATATAGTATCTTTTTTTTTTTTTCCCCCCCCCTAATAGGTATAACATTCAAAAAGAGATTTAAGAAAGGCTGAGGGCTGAGTTTCCTGTTTCACTCGGCAACAAGCGTTTGCTGACCACGGAAAGGTCCTGGTGTGGTGTGAAGAACCTCCGCTCTCTATTTACATATTGCTGGTACCTTTTTGCCTATTATTGCCAAATTTTGGGAGCTGTTTTCGCCGTGCCAGGCGAGGCCGCGTCTACGAAACTAACCCTGGGTGCCGGGAGCCGCCTCCGGAGCTCTGCTGGAGCGAGGACTGGGGGGGGGGGGG
>VWZK01012980.1:1060232-1126186 GCA_013396935.1 Baryphthengus martii | reverse complement strand
GGGGGTGGGTAGGTGGGCAGGAGAATCCCCCACCCGGGCTCCGAGGGGAATTCTTACACAGTGATCTGAGAAACATGAAACGAACCCCAAAAGCTGGCGCCGAACCCGAGTTTTCCTCCAGCACTACCTCCAGACAAGCCACGGGGGTTCCCACTCAGCATTATTTGTGACCCCTACAAAAAATATAATTCCATGTATCATGATAAAGCAATCTGTCATCTAAAAATCATCCTTATTATACACTATACAATCTATTTTACAATCATTTAATAAATTGCTTTTAAAGCTGCAGTAGCCCTTCCCTTCTTTCCTCGGATCTGCGAATATACCGATTATACATATTTGAAACTATAACTAAATATAAAAATATATTAGGTTTTGTATTTTATCAGAGGATCTTTCTCATTTCTATTACACAAATAATCTGGCCACTTGCGAGTAAAAATCAAATTTTAGAGTGGCTCGGTAAATATTTAAATTTTTTGAGATACAGAAAATCGTTAAGGTGCAACGTAGAAAAGGCTACTACAGCTTCTAAACGTTTTAAAATATCGTCATCAATGGCAAGGAGGAGAAGTTCACGAGACCTCTGGTACTTTATGGCACGCGGGTCGGTCGGCGTGAGGGACGCAGCCTCTTACAAAGACGGGGAAAGTTTTGACGGACGACGCTGAGACCACGAAAATCAGTAGCGGCGCTTTCCTGCTCTCCAGGAAAGGGGGCGAAGCAGCCGGGGGTGGGGGTGGGGGAGCAGGTGGAGATGTGAAAATGGGTCTCTAACCCCACGGGGTGGGAGTCGGGAGCTCCGGCGCCGGTCGGAGAAGCCCTCGCCGGAGAGGAGGGTCCTGGGGTGGGAACCCAAGCCGAGCGCCGGGCGTAGTTACACGTGTGCCTCAAAGTCCATGGTTATTTTTCCGTAGATACTCGTAGGATGAAGAGATTGACGCGTATAGAAAATTCCACACAGAAGTAAACTTGTCTTAAGCTCTGCATATTTTTCCTGAAAATTTCCTGATGGGCAGTCAGGACTGATCTTCTTGGCATCAATGCAGCCCATGACTCTCTTAATAGTTATGGCTGTTGCATTATATGCAAAATATCAGGCTTTCTGTTTTTTTTTGTTTGTTTTTTTTTTTCTTCAATATATAAAATAACCTGCTTGTTTACATCCAGTCAGGACTGGGTTAATTTTCTTTGAATCTGCATATCCGGCGCTTTTGCGCGTAATACCAAAAGCATTTGTGTCGATTCACATCTATTGAAACGAGATTCTGAGTGTTCTCCCACCCACCCCGGCCCTTACAAAATGCCTAATCTTCATGGTCACTTTGACACTTCAAAGCTACTAGGTTAGAAAAGCCCAACTCATTTTCACATGAATATACTGGAGGGTTACTCTCTAGAGGTCATTTAGGAAAGCTACGAGCTGCCCCACCTTAAAAAACCAGCTGTACAATAGGCATCTTGAAGTATTACAAAAAAATTATGTAAGAAAAAATGAACAAGCCTAGTTCACGGTATATAAAGTTAAAGGAAATTGCTAAAACCAGACAGTAATAGCTATAAAAGGCACAACTTCCCTTTTCTGATATACACTTGTAAACTTTCTTCAGGTTACATGCATAAACCAAAATGCTACCTTANCTGTTTCTTGAGCTGTGTTTATACTGCTTATGGAAGCAACGTGAGTTTTTTATAAAAAAAAATTTTTTAAAAAAAAAAAAAAAAAAAAAAAAGCCTAGAAAATTAAAATTGTCTCCAGCCAACTGCAGAAATTAATTAGCAGAATGTTCGTAACACAGCCTCAGATCTTGTCACCGGTGGTTTGGATGCATCCGTGGATGTTGCACGAGGGGAGAGAGAATTTCTGAATAAACGCGATTTTTATTTTCCTTTCCTTTCTCCCCGGTTCTTTACCAAGCGTGAACAATCCGCTGCTTCTAAAGCCTGACTCTTGGCCCTCTGTAAACCACATGTAGTGCATAATGACAAAAGGTACACTGCTGCAAGGACAAAGTTCACCAGTTCTGTAGGTTTGTTTTTTCCTTTACAAAACAAACAAACAAAAAAAAAGGCAAAAAAAAAATAAAAGCTATCATTCGACGTTTTCTTAAGGCAACCCTTTTGTGTTAAGGCAGTCACTTCTGATGAAACAAGAGCTTCTTGATATTTCCGTTGGAATATTTTGGTATCTGATTGCTGATGATTTCTGCCAGCATTTCTGGAAAATCGATACTCATGGATTTATCCAAAAATGTCTGGAAGCAAAAGCTCAGAAGATTTTCAACCACCTACAAGCGATAAAGCAAAGGGTTACTTTCACACCCCGACAGAACTATTCACCTCCAGCTCTTCGAGGTCTCCAAGTTCCATCCAGCTTCCAGACTACTCGGACTGCCCTGTGCTCCATGCACAACTCGGAGCAAAGGGAGGCAGCCCGAACTGCGGAATTCCTTCCTGAGGTGTTATTTTAATGCAATTCCAAACAATTCCACAGACCCACGAATAGGGTGTGTTTAAACTCCCCAGCTCCGCCACTGCTGACAACCCATTTACAACTCCATTCTAAAGCTCTGCCGTTTTAAAAAAAAAATCCAGAGGTTGAAATAATATATTCCTTCTAAAATGAATTGCTGCGGAGTCGGGGGCAAAAGCAGCCTGAAAGCAGCACGGGCACCTCTTGCACCGGGTGCGAGGGGAGCACGGCCACCCCTTGCCCTGGGGATTTATCCCTCTAAACCCAGGACAGAGGCCATTCCCATCCCATTCCCAACCTTATTTCCCTGGCAGCGTTCAGTTAAGAACTTACATCGTGCATAGAGTCCAACAGCTTCGTCAGTTGATAAAACCGCTGCCAGTTCTGGCTCGAGTTCCCTTCTCTCTTCACGATGGCCTTTCCCAGCTCTTTGATGTACGTCATCCGGATTTCTTCAAACAGGGACTGACTCTTCAGGCCTTCCTTGGGAACTGCAACAGCAATAGGAAGCTTTAAGGCGTCGCAGACATGGATGAATTGTGTCCCTGTTTAAGTTCTCTTGTGTTAGTTACGCAAAAATGACCGAAGGAAAAAGGACTTGGACTTCGTGACAGAGCAGAGACAAGGAAAGAGTGGAAACCGAGTCGGATGACTAGTTAAGAAACAGCAGAGGGTTATTATAAAATAATAAAATAAATGAAATAAAATAAAAATAAAACCCTCAGTGGTAACCTGGAAAGAAATAGAGGGAAGGGAACCAGATCGTGGAGGCAACAACATTAATCCCTGGAAGTGACTTGACGAAGAACCACCAGGGCTGGAGCTCCCGTGTCCTCACGTCTAGGGAAATGTGACATCGGAAAAATTCCATAAAAATTCTGTGTGCCGAGGGAGCAGCAAGGGTAGGATCACAGGATGGCTTGGCTCGGAAAGGATCTTGAAAGATCATCTAGTTCCAAGCCTCCTGACACGGATCGAATAACGCGTCCAAGCACGGTGGCAACCAAGAGACTGGACAACAACCTGCCTGCCCGAGCCAGGGAGGACTCGGGGCTCGGCAGAGCTTCTTGGAACAGGATGGGACATGGAGATAGCAGCGGGCAGATGAGGAGCTGTGGGTTAGAAACCCCAGGCACGAGGACAGAGCCCGGTATTCAGACTCACATGAAGCCCCCGTGTCTACGTTCTCCTGCTAGGATGGTCCTTCTAAAGGCCAAGGACTAGTAAACAAATCAGGACAGATCAAGCACACGGACTCCAGTGGTCCTAAAGATGCTAGACCTGAAGCCTTTGGTTACCTCGGTGAAGTGAAAAAACTAAAGATAGAGGAGAGAGCTGAGACAAGGTGGACTGAAAGTGAGAGCGGAGGGAAGAGGCCACTTAAAGAACATTCCCTTCCTTAAAAAAATCCATCTCTCCCTGCACTGGCAGCAGGGGTGAGATGTTGGAGTGAAGTATCTCGTCTGCCTGGTCCACACAGGAGACGACAACATGTCAACTGTTGCTTCAATAATTTAAATAGAAAAGGTCTGTGAGCTACGTCTACGTGAGAGCTACGTGTCTAGACCCACAGGGGGTTCCTGCTTTCCTCCTCCTCCTGCTCCTCTTCTTCTCTGGGAAAACTTACAGGGGAACACAATAAATATAAATTAAAATTGTGGAGTCGTGGATTGCAAAGCCATACAAATTTCAGCTATTCAATTTTCAGAAGTTCCACAATGTTCCACTAACACAATGTACGAACCCGAAAAGAAAAGATATTGTCTTTCCCTGTCAATATAACAAAGAGGCCTTCTGCTGGCCAACGCCAGCGCCTGCCACACGTCACTCCGGAACGGCCTCAATGCTACCAGTGTTGCCTCTTCACCATTTCTGCCATGGAAATTCTTTTAAGTGAATTTCCAATTCCTCTAAGGAAAGTTGGCCCACACCACATCCAAAACGTTTGAGGAATTTTCGGGAGAGATTTCAGAAACTGCTTCAAATCTGCCGTGTTGGGGAAGTTTCAAGTTCCTACAGAGCCCACGGCAGCGTGGAGCTGAAAGTTTCCTCTGAAAAGAGCCCTTGTCCCAGTTCTGGGCTTGGCAGGCGAGGCCGGTGCCGGTCCTTGCCAGGCGGCCGAGGCCACAGGCCCGCGGAGGGGCCGGTGGTGGCACCTCTCCCACCCACGGCGCTGGGTTACACCACCCTCCTGCTCGCACTTGGGAAAAGCCCCAAGCTACCAAGCTCTCGTTCGTCTGGAAGAATTCTTTAATTAATCACTATTACCAAAGACAAGGAACGTTGGAGCCCTCGGTGTAATGAACTGTTGAAAAATTTTTAAAAGCATTTTTAATGATGTAGTAGAAGTGTTATGTGAAGTGCTACGGGGAGACCTTCTGGGGGCCTTGCAGGACTTCAAGGGGCCTGTCAGAAAGATGGGGACAGACTTTGGAGCAGGGCCTGTTGGGACAGGACAAGGGGGATGGGTTTAAACTAAAAGAAGGAGATTTAGACTGGAGAGAAGGATGAAAAATTTGCTGCTGAGGGTGGTGAGATCCTGGCCCAAGTTGCCCCAAGAGGTGGTCGCTGCCCCATCCCTGGAACCATCCCAGGGGAGGTTGGATGGGGCTCTGAGCAACCTGCTCTAGTTGTAGATGTCCCTGCTCCCTGCAGGGGGGTTGCACTTGATGAGCTTGAAATGCCCTTTCTAACCCAAACCAGTTGGGTTTTGTTTGTTAGAGTGGTTTTTTTTTTTGTTTTGTTTGTTTTTTTTTAAAAAAAGCATTTAATGGGCATAGCTTCGCTCATTTCTTTGGGTCCTGAACTCCTCATCCAGTTCTTCGTTTACGTATTATTTAAGGATTTTGAGTTGTAATTTTGAGTTAGGCCCCTCTGTTGGACTTGGGAAGTTCTGAACACAACCAATCGTACCTTTGCATGACTGTCTCCTACCGCTAAAGCAGAATCCCCTTCACTAACTCTATGACCAGGTGCCCAGCAGAACATTTTGACTTATTTGCCATCAGACACCTAAAAGCCATTTGAAACCACACACAAACACTCATAACACTGGGAAGTCAGAACTTAGGTTGCTCACATAGGTATGTAACTGTTCACCTACTTGTAGAGAGGAGAAGCAAGGTTTTCATGCAGAGATACTCTTCGTAGGAGACTTGAAGCCGTGAGAGCTCGCGTGCAACCATGAGCATGTGCTTGCATTGCTCGTACATACAGGGGAGATTCATCCTCTGCCTGCAAAATGAGTACAAAAATCAGTTGCGTGTCCAGCCACCTAAACATTCCAGGTCTGGTCTGCAGGATCCGTTATCCACAGACAACACCAAGGGTCCATCACAAACTTGACATAAAAATCGCAGTCCAGGCACCGTGTGACAAACTCCTCGAAGCCTGGCAGGCCCAAAGTGTTTAATCTGAGAAAAGACGATGCTGTACTACACTCAGAGGAGATTCCTCTAATTCTTCCAGTATCTTTGAGAAGTCCACTTAAATTTAATACCTATTTGCTCACTAGTGATGGTATCTATTTGCCAAACCTTCTCGATTTTCAAAGCTACTTTGTATTTCTCGTATTCTTTTCATGTTCCTAAACTGCAAGTAAATCCTGTTACCTTTGTACAGCAATAAGAAGGTTTATATCCATAAACGGAAAGACATGTTGACAAGCAAAGGAAAATCCTGGAAAGCACTTACTTGGAATCAGACTGGCAAACAATAGGTATTTATAATTTTTTTCCTTTTATTTTTTTTTACTATTTTAATGAAACCCCTGCATCAAGCCAGGAACTCCTCCTTTCACTGAGTACCTCACGTGAGGCAACAATCCTCTTGTGCTTTTGTAGCTGGTCACTGCAGGATTGCAGTTTTGGGTGGGAAATGAATAAGCACAGATTAATTCTGAAGAGTGTAAGAGAGATTTATGCTTCTCCACATAAACTTTTGTAGAATAAAAGACGGGCAACGTAGCACATTTCAAACGCAACGACCACACAGTCCCTCTGCAGCGATGCCAGTAGTTTATTTCTCGGCAATGACGCGTCACCTTCTCTAAGACATCACCTACTCAGTATTAGAACCTAAACAAAGACGCAGATAAAACTGAATCCCAGTAAAATCAAGAGCAAGATTTGGTTATGAAATGACACCGGTTCCTCCAAAGCTGCTACTGTTTTTCCATTCTCCTTTCCTTATCCCTGCAAGAGAATTGTATCACGGACCCTCACGAGCACCCTCAGACGCTCCAAGCAGAAGCACGCACAGAATCACACAATGTCTTTGCCTGGAAGAGACCTTCAAGAACACCTAGTCCAACCTTCGACCAAACGCTGCAGGCTCGCAGAACACACCGCAAGACGCACGCGCCTTTCTCAAGATGCAAAGCCCTAAAATAACAGGAATTCAGATGGGTTTTGAAAGACTAGAGGAAATACGAGCTGCTGAAACTATACTAAACCCAAAGCCGGTTGAAGTCGAACGCCCAGTCGTTTCCAAGCGATCGCTGTTGGATGACTGGTTCCATGTGTCACGGGGCTCTCCACGCGCTCTTCCATGAATCCAGAGACCCCAACAATCACGGAGTAACGGCGCGAGCACGGCATGCGCACGAGGGGAGCTGCCTGAAATAGGAGTTAAGCGTAAGATGGGCAGCTGGGGGAGGTGTTTCCGAGGACGCTTGACACAAAGCCACTGTTTGGCCACTTGGGCTGTATCAAAGGGCATCTTATTTCAAATTGAGTAATTGAAACACAGGGCTCAGCAGTTTTCCTCATGGAAAACTATTACCATTTCTGGGCAGAAGGTTAAAACAAACATTATGAAACGGGCCAGCCAGTCGTCGAGTTCTATCTGCTGTAAATGCAGCCGTCAGCGTGAGGCTGAGAATCTCCGTGCAGAAAGGCAGATTTGGGGCAGTATCAAAGCTACGTAAATTGCAGTTCTCGAAAACCGGGAGTAAATGACAGCCCCGCGGCCTCCGGAGAGCGGAGAGCGCCCAGATGGGCTCTGCACTATGCCCCGCAGGGCAGCGGGTCCAAGCTGCGTCCGAACAAGAGGGAAGCTGATTCACTGCACAGACCTGGCCGCGGGCAAAGGCTCTGGGAAGAGGTCCCAGACATTGCCCCCGCAGATCTGCTGGCCAGAGCGCATCAGATGATCTCAGCTGCCACGGCGCTGTGAGCGGAGGGAGCCTGTCCGAGGATCCGTGTCAGGTCACGGAGCAAAGAGCCGGCCAAGAGCTGGGGCTTCAGGGCTTTCTTCTCTCCCCCTACGCAGATCCACTGGTCCCTCTCCTTACAGAGGGCACACAGCAACATTGTGAGTTGATTGACCCACACATTAAATGCATATGATACCTAAACTAGGTGCTGTGCTTAGCTAATTAAAACAAATGTACTCAGTGGTGACAAGACACACGTGATTTCTCCTCAGCAGAAACTCTCTACAGAACCGTGCTGACTCCGTGAAGTCTTCAGACCAAGCTCTGGTGGCAACCAGGGCTGGTGACTCCGGGAAGGCTGCGCGGTCTGGCGGCCGCCTGCGCTCCACGGACGCTCGGGAGCCGCTGCCGCCGGAGGCAGAGCGGTGCTGAGGCCCAGGGGAGCAGCGGGGAGCTCCCCGGTGACACGGGGCGACCCGGTGCCTTGGCAATTATTGGCATCCACGTCACAGCTGACTAACGACCCGAGAGCGAACCACCTTGCTCTACAAATATCTGATGCTCCTCTGCTTTCGTAACCAGCTACCTCAGGAAAAGAGCTGTAAGTTTCAGCTCAACGAAAGCCCGCGTTGGCCGAGATGCCCTCCAGAGGTCCCTTTCCAAGCCCCGCCTCCGCGGTGACGCTCTGTGAGGTAACGCACAGGGCTGTACGCGTGCATTCCGTGCGGGGTGCGTGCGATGACAAAAGCCTGTGAGGGTTTTCAGCATTGCTCTGAGTCATTCAGCTCAGGCACGACTAGACAAGAAGACAAATCATAAACAAGATGCCGCTGTTCTGCAAAACAGATGATGCTGACTCCACAGAATTAGTTACAAAAGAATGTTTGGAACAAAATCCCAGAGTCAGAGAACTGATACAAGACTGTAACCCCGTGTTATTTTAATTCTCTTCAAACACCACCAAATACAGATATTCCATACGGCACGTAGCCGTGTACGGACAGGTGAGACCAAGGAGATGACCTCAAACTTCACAAGAGCAAAGAAACAAGATGATGAGCGTGTGAAGAGAGTCCAAATCCCAAGTCAGAGGCCTTCCAAGAAATTCTTCCTAAATCCAGGCAGCAATTAAATGGCATTTGCTGCTTGATGAGCACCTCTGTGCATCAGTTACTGCTGCTCCCTTTAATCCTACGGACACTGGGACACACCTGGGGGCCCAATGCTGACCCTGTAGGAGCTCCAGTCCAACCACAGCGTGTCTTGAACCACAAGCTGGAAACAATCACACAACACAGCAAAACCACAGCTCTGTACAACCTCCAAACACTGAACGCTGGACTAACGAGCCTCAGATTTATCAAGCTGCCAAACTTTCCAACAACTTGAACTGCTGGGGTTTTTTGTGTGTATGTATCTGTATCTATAAACTGATGCATCTGTTGTATAGGAAATAGCAGATACAGACATAACTCCATTGAAAAAAACACAAGTACGTCTTGTTTAGAAATGTAAGATGATGGACTTATCGAATAGTTACACACTAATCCACTAAAATTCAGTATTTCTATCCAGAAACGAAGTGTAAAATGCAGCGTAAGTGTACACAGTGAAGCCAATGCTACGTATATGGATGGTGAAGCTTCCTGCACTCAACAGATCCCGTGAGAAATAATTTATTTTCATGCCACAGCAACTTTATAATTTCCCTTACCCAGCCCTGTGAGAGGTATTGACTTAGGATATCCAATACGTGCTAAATCTCATTCAAATATATGGGATTATTTCCTTTCTGGTTCGTTTTTTGTTTTTTTTTTCTCTAAATAAATGACAGGAGTACAGACATAAAAATGGAATATTCAATAAACATTCAATTTTTAGGAGAATGCTGGTCAAGTGCCTAGGCTGTCAGCTTAAGAGTTAAGAAGAAGAGAGTTTAATTCCCTTTCCCGCCACAGACTGCATCGATGATACCCGGAAAATTCAATTAGGGAGGAATCTCCAGCGGCACTAACAACCCGTGGCATTCAGCACCAGCACAGCTAAAGCTACCTGGGCACCAAGCAAGCCAAATCCACTGACTTCTGGGAAGCTTTGTGCACGTCCGTGGTGAGACAAAGGCTGAGGATCTGTCAGGTGAAAATGCAGCAGGACAAAGCTCCCAAGGGGTCCGACGGGTTCTTACGGACAGCCCAGTTACACACAGCTGCCTGGGGAGTGTCGACCCGAGCTCACGGATCTTGCCACTCCGTGGAAAGAAGAGGAAAAATACTGGGCAGGGGTTGGTGCAAGGATAAAGGTCTGGAAGATTGATGTTGCTCAGATGTTTGAAACTAAAGGAAGTCTTATTACAGCCATAAAGAATTCCATTTGAAAAAAAATACTTTGCAGTGATGTCCGTTTAAATCGCCCAGGCTTGGAGAGCCCTTCAAAGAGAGTTTCTCTTCCTGAAGCTGAAGATGCTGAATTGTACCAAGTGTGAGGAGAAATCTTTAAAGCTCAGAAACTGAATAAACGGTTTCTAAACAGCCACATAAAGCCCAAAGAAAATGAAAATAGAGGTAACTGCCTTATCTGTAATCACCCAGCTAAGGCAGCAGAAGGCACTGGGGGCTCCACTGCTCTGTGTCATTCCCCCTGCCCCAGGAACAGCAGTGACGTTCCCAAATTCCCCCGGCCCCTGGGATCTGCTGCTGGTAACAGGGGCACAGAGCGAGCGCTTCCAGACCAACTCCAGTTCATTGCTGCGGGGAAGGTACAAAGGAATAGAAAGAAATAATGTGACTAGAAGATGCTTGTCTGGTCCACTTCTTCATTTGCAGGACTAACACTTGTACCTTTCTTATGACCCTTCCATCATTTTTTTATATATAGAAAATATAATCGTTTACAAGCAAAATTAGGAATTTTCTGGGATGAAAAGTAGCCTAAATTTTTTTTAAATCATACTGATTGAGATTTGAATAAGTGTAATTCCATACACACAGCAAGATGTTCATCAGTGACGGCACAACGTGATAAATGCAATTTTGTTTGATACGAAAACTCAAGTTACGCAACAGAATCGAAACCCCTTCCGCAGGATCATTCGCTGCTGTTCTGTAAGACTGAACTGACACGTCTGCGTGAGGGGCTCAGGTGAGGCTTGGGAAGTTCTGCTGATTCCTCCCCCTGTCTGTATTTCCATTTAAGAACAAGAAGCACATCACCAATCTAAGGGCTGTGGCTCGAGGAGATGGAAGATCTCCTGGAGTTCTTGTATATTATAAACTTGTTCTAGTCCTTCACTGAAATAATGCTTGGAAACTGCAAATAAGAGATAATAGATTAATAGAACAAAGTCTTAGCTAGAAATGAAGAATGTTCCTATAAAGAACAAACCTGTAGAAATGTCATTTGCAGATCTCAAAAACTACACCTTTGAACAACTTTACCCATCCCTCTGCCGGCACAAATCTACAGCTTCTGAACAGGAGTCAAAAATCTGACGCAGACAGCTTCGGTTAACTGTAAACACAACCACGACCCTGGAGTTCAGACAATCAAAATGCAGGTTCTGATTCTGTCACACAGACAACACCCAAGCATAACTGTATTTACTGGAAGCAAGCTTTCCAGTTTGAGGAAAACTCACTTTTTTTCCTGTTGTTCCAGAGAATTCACTGCAATGTTATTAAATATTACAATTGTTTTTGGAATGATCAAATACCAGAGTTGATTTGACTTTCAGAGGATGCGACTTTACCCATCTATAACAGTGAGCAGGTTTTAATAAATATCTGATTCTAAGATCAAATAAAGTTAACTTGCTACTCCACCTTGGGCCTGTTTCTTGGACACCTAAAAGATCAAGCAAGACCTCTCGGGGTGGTGGGTGGGTGAGGAGGAGTTGTTTGGGTAGCAGATCACCAAGATGTGTACCAGGAATATCACTGAACAACCCCAGAATGGTTTTTAGGGGATGTTGCATCCAGCAGTCCCATCCCTCGAAGGATAGATCGAGCGGAGCGAGCGGACACATCTCAACATTAAAATCCGCGCGCGTTTTTTTTGCCTCGATGCCCAAGACGTCTCGTGTCCTACCCGAGGTTTTAGCAGCAGCAAAGCCTCCCCGCGGCGCTGCCCCTCTGCCCTTCCCTGCGGCTTCAGAAGCTTCCTACAGCTCCAGGCAGCAGGTTTATGCATTATTCAGCGTCCGTCACGTTTTGCTCAGAGGTGGTTGTGTTTTATTGATGAACGGGACATAAAAAGTTATGGTCAGAGAGTTTTATGGAGAACCTGTAGCATGCTGGAGAAGAACCGGCAGCGCTCTCAGTCTACATGGTTTATGGAAAACAAATGTCATTTTGACAAACAACTTATGTACCAAAACCTGTAACTCCAATCAATTTGAGGATGAATATTCAGTGTAACAGGACTGCCCTTGCAGTTTGGGTTTTCTGATGAGCTGCAGTTTTCCTGACTTGGCTGCAAACTCTGTGGGTTTGACCCATTGATAAAGCAGCGGGAGACCTCTGGCTTAAACCAAATCAGATGTCGTTACGCTGCTTATTAGTGACAACATCAATTATTTCAATTCCACCACATATTAATGCCACAGATGCATTCTAAGAACTCTAATAAACATAAGTACACAGATGGGCCCTCACCTGTCATCTGCTTCCCCACCTTCTTTTGAAAAATTATTATTATTATTCTAAAGAACTGATTACAGTTTATAAAAGCCTGGACAAATATTTACATTGAAAAAAGAAAGGGAATAAATCAACACAAAAAGGAAGTAGTCTGGAGTGTAAATGGCTGTTCTCATAGAAAATTTAACCTTTTTTTTTTTTTTTTTTAATAAATAGAGAAAATATTTGGCAGATCTAACACTGAAGTGTAATAGCAACAAACTCATTAAGACCAATGTCTTAAAGTGAGCCAAAGGGATTAGTTTTGCTTCCATTTTAAAAAAGGGAAAAGACAGACATGAATAAAACCTTGTCACTTGCATCAGTTTTAAAGTTATTGTCAGGGAAATTGTGATGCTAAAAACGTGGATGGTACATGTCAAAGGCCTTGTGCAGTGGTACTGATGAGTTTCCCTCCCCACAAACAGACTATGCCATTTCACGGAAAAAAACCCAACAAAAAACCACAGCGATAGGATCACAGTGACTGGAATCTGCGGGTGGGTGAACTGGGTTTTGACCGGCCCTGGCCAACAACCTCCAACATTTCCATCCACAGAATATTTTCAGCAGCTAATTCAAAGCCTGGCCGAAATGCCTCGACAGGCTTTATAAATATCACCGGCACCAGAGGAATTGCAAGACTGAAAGATCACCCGAAAGGTCGGTTACAGACGGCGTGGACGCTTCCACCTGCTGAAGAAGCGGCTCTTTAAACCACGAGCTGAAGGACACAACGGCCACGACTTCAAAGCGAAAGGCAGGGGAGTGTGACAGTCCCTCAGACAAGGTTTTCCACTTGTAACCTCTTTCTAGCCAGATTTTTAACAGGCTCAGAGCTAAACATTCCACTGCTGAAGAGCTCTGTGAACCTGGTGGGACCACAGTACTGCTTTTACACAATAAACACGCAGAACATTACGCAATTTGCCAAACTTTTCTCTCGCCACCCCAGATATATTTTTAGCTTCACTTGAATGATTCTAATGATTATAACGAACGGTGCAGGAACAGTCAACCTGGAACATTTTAGTACAAACACCTCCCAGAAAAACTTCTTGATATAAATACACAATATCTCCAATACCTTTCATTTGACTTACTTAAAACTCTAAGCAATCTGCCAAAAGAAAGACAAGTTGCAGGTGACAGACTGACTGGTGATCCCTACAAGAGTTTGCTACGTGGTGATTCACCCCTCCACCGTAAACCCGGCAGAACCCCGCGGAATTTCGTCTCACCCGAGAAACCTGGGGCATGACGCACGTCCCACTTACTCGTTAATGATCAGGTCTGGTGCAAAGCACAGGAGATTTCCATTGGATTGTTTGTATGACCTCCATCCCAAAGCAAAAGCCATGAGGAACATCCACGAGTACTGCAGAAGGGTCATTTGGTCATCCAGGTGTAAATTGCGGAAACCTGGGGAAAAAAAAAAGAAAATAATTCAGATGGGACACCTTCAGTTGCCAAAAAAAGAAACCTCCAGTAACCGGGAGAAGGATTGTGGTTATCAGCAGCACATCTGCACCACCAGTGGAGGTTCTCTCTTTTAAAAGTGTATTCCCTAAAAACTTCCGTACCTGTGATCACTGTACCTCAAATTACAACAAAAACTTCCTCCCATATTGAGTCAAGTATTTTAAGATTAGATTTTCAGTAGAAGAAAAAAAGAAATTAGGACAGAAGGAAGTTTCTTATGAGAAAGTTCTTGCTGGGTGACAAACATGCACTTCAAAAGGGGTGCAAAAATTCAGTGCCATTTTCCAGCTACTAACGTTACATTCAAACACCGAGTAACCACGAAGGAATCCTTTGCCTCGACAAAATTTTGCCTATGTAGAAATCAAGGTCCAGTGGTGCTGCTTCCTGCCGATGGGCAAACAGCATCCTGGAGATCAATAAATAACAAACTCGGCACATCGAACGGGTGCCAGCAGTAATGACCCCGTGCTGCTTCGAAAATACAACTGTGTTCCAAAGGTGTTTCAAACTTGTTGGGTCAAATCTCGAAATCTTTGCTCAAATCCTCCTCAGGAAAAGGCTGTTTTGAAATCCCAGCTCAAGGGTTTGGCAATCAATGCTGGCTTACTGCTCGTACCGCTGACGGTGTACAACCGGTAGCAGCATATACAATTTAAATACTTGTGAAGAAACACCTTAGCAGCCAAAAAAAAAAAAAAAAAAAAAGGTTTAAAACCGATAAGACTAGTTGCTATTGGTATAATTATGAAAGAGAAGACCGGCATTTTCAGGAAGAGCATATGCTCTAACCTGAAGGGTTTGTCTAATTAGGAAAACTCTTTGGGAGAGATTATGATCATAGCCCTGTTTTATAAAAAAAGGGATCTAAATCTGTAGGTGCCAATGCCAGGCGGCCTCCCAAAGGAAGGCTGGTCCCCAAAGGCGTGCGCAGGGGAACGGAGCTAACGCTGCCTCTGTGTGACTCCCCGCTGCCGAGTGGCCCTGACACTCGTAAAGGTCTCTCCATCCACGAATCTTTGGTCTCTGAGGAACAAACAGATCCTCAGCTTTACTTCTGGCCCTGGCTACACCAGGCATTATGTCCAGGGCTGAGATCTGACATCACTTCTTCTGTAAGGCAACTGCTGTTCGTGTCTCCAGGTAGGAGCCAAAATAGCAACAAACCTTCCCCGTTCCCCAGGTGAGTCAGTTTAATTGTGCAGCTACAGGGCTTGAGAGAAAACGAACATCTTGACTTCCACCCTGGAAGTGGATGCTCAAACGCCTCCTTTTGCCAAGAAAGGTTGGACCAGATGATCCTTGAGGTTCCTTGCAAACTGGTGTTCTGTGATTCTACTCCCAGCCAAGAAAAAAACTACAGATATGGTGAGGGCTAGTAAAATAAAAGAAGCCATCCATGAACGCAGAGCCAGACAAGCCACTACAGCGGCACCAGCCTATAAAAGTCACCAGAACCTCATTGCTAAAAATATTCCAGAAATAATTATCTAAGAGGTGGAGCTGGAGTGAATAAAAATACCCAGCTCTCTGTATCAGTTTTAAAAACAAATCTCCATTTTAATAAAAATTTTAACACTCAGTGGTGATAGAATCCCAGCACGGTGGGGGTTGGAAGGGACCTCTGAAGCTCCAGCAGGGTCACCCAGAGCAGGGGGCCCAGCAGCGCAGGGTCCAGCCACCTTTGGAATCTCTCCAGAGAAGGAGACTCCCCAAGCTCTCTGGGCAGCCTGGGCCAGGCTCCAACCCCCTCCAACCAAAGAAGTTGCTCCTCCCGCTCCCAGGGAACCTCCTGGGTTCCAGTTGGTGCCCGGTGCCCCTTGTCCTGGCGCTGGGCACCACTGGAAAGGATGGTTAAACGTTCGAGTAAAATGACCTAACTTGTAACTGTAGCAAATACATTTCTGCATCCCTATTTCTTCCCCTTTTTCCACCCTGTAAACATCTGGGACACAAATAATCCCAGCCATTACTAAATCTCCATCTGCGAAGGCTCTGAAGGATGCCGAACACGCCGACGGATTTCAAGCACCGCCAAAAGGCCGCGTTTCGTCCCGACCGCGTCGGCGCCTCACCTGGTATCGCCTTCGCCCACTTGACGGCGGCCACCACTTGCCGTCCCCCCAGCATGTTGAGGGTGGAGAGGATGCGCCAGCTGGAGTCGGGCAGGGTGCTGTCGTAGCCCGAGTACAGCACCTCGGGCTCGATCACCTCCAGCAGCGAGACCAGCGTGGGGGTCAGCTGCGGCAGCGACGCGGGGACGACGCTCTTGTTCCCGGGCGTTTCGGAGCCGTCTCGCGCTCCCGCGGCGCCCGCCTGCTGAACGCCTTTGATCTTCTTCTTTGTTTTTCGAGCTAGGAAAGTTTTGGTAAAGTGGCAGGTTAGATCATGGAAAGCGGCCACGCAGCAATAAAAAAACCTAATGGAGGAAATGCTGCTTTCCATTTCCTGCAGCTGTAGCGCAGGCAGTAGAAACTCTAAAAGCCGCGCTTTTTTTCGTGAATCTGTAAATAATTTAACTTCAATTCTAATTAAGCTGCCTGCAAAAATAAGTTTATTTTATGTTTTAATGAAAGCCATATTTATGTTCACGTTATATTAACGTTATGTCATGTTAATGTTATGTTACTTAATGTTACATTAACGTTTCAAAACATCTAGTAACATCTGCAGGTACAGTTACAAGGCTGATCCTAAAGTACAAGGCCTGATCTAACAATTTCTGTTACGTGCAAAATTTCAGTCAAACTTCGTATGACAGCGTGACACCTGCTTGGAAATACCTGCAGGACTGCACGCTTTGTAAGTTCTTTAAAATATGAAGTATAGAAACTGTGCAGAAGAAAGGGAAAAAAAAAAAAGTATATTTAATGGTTAAGAAGCTACTCAATCTCTCAAGCCAGGGAAAACATTTTTTTGGAAATGCTGGGCAGGAGGAGATTTTTCTCTTGCCAACTCTCTTGCATATAAATCACTGCTGCGTAATTAAACCATAAAACTCTTTCGCCAAATAAATAAAACATCACACAGAGACGTTAACTGTAAACTACAAAAAGTTGGAGCAACAATTTTATTAGCATATTGTCGATACCGGAGCCTGGCTCCTGGCTCTCGGCTCTGCTGGACACAGCCGGCTCCCCTCAACACACCGCTCAATGGAGACCCAAACGAAACCCTCTTCTCTTCCTGTGTCCCAATTAATTCATTGCCTTCTGCTCTGGAACTTCCCAGATAAATCAGTAGCCCATTAAAAGCATCGTGTAATGTGGTTTCGCATTGAGAGTTCCCACTGACCTATTCAGAATCTCCAGTCTTCAGAAATGCTCCAACTCTGCAGCTTAACACCACCCACTCCCTCTCCTGACCCCGTTTCTCACACTGGTGAGGACAGAGACTTCAGAAAGCAACTGCGAAAGACACGAAATCCTCCCTGGACCTTGCACAAACTGCCCTTTCCCAAAGGCTCATGTGCCGGCCACGGCTGCCAAGACTGTCATGGGGGAATAGCAAAAGTTATTTCCTTGGAGCAAAGCGCTTCTTGTTATTCTCATCTGAATTTTGAAATGGCTGCTCCAAAAGCTTTTCAACATTCTGTTTGTTATTTTTTTTTTTTTTTTGCCCCATTATCCTTGTTCTCAAAATCAAACAAACTGCTTTAACTTCAATTCACGTGCATGTGCCTCCAGCTTAATGCAGACACCTGGTATGGAGCATTGCCAGCCCAGAACGTCTGGTAAAATGGTAAATAAAAGAAAAATACCTGATAAACCAAAGGATTTTGCAAGTATTTTTATTAGGCTACACTACCAGACCTGACTTAGACATATACCCCTAACTCACACACAGAAAAAGAAAGGTTGAGATAATATATTTCCTTACAATTTATTTTGAAATACAGAAATACCTCAAACTTAAAACCGGCTCCTTAGGGCGAATTACAGAAGTGAATTCATACAGATAAACTCGGCACGGCAAGAAAAGCATCCAAGATTTTCTGCTACAAACAAACCCCCCCCAGCCTGGCAGCCGGCGGCGGGTGCGGGTTTCCCGGGTGGCCGCCCACGTTTCCTGCCCGTGGGGCAGATGGTGCGGGCACCGGAGCAGGCGGCTCGGCCGCCCCGGGGGGGGGCAACGCTCCCCATCGCCCCGCTGAGAGCAAGCGTTGCCAGAGGGACGCGGAGACCACGCACCTCGCTGCTAAAATGGGACCTGGGATGACATAACCCGCTGCAGGGTGATGAATGTGATGGGAGAGAGGAAGAGATCCTTCCAAAAAGTGAAATAAATCAGGAACGAAGATGGCATAAAACCCCCCACAAATTGCCAATGATTTAGCTATAGGATGCGGTACGACTGGCTAAAGAGATTAGGAGATGGCTTTTTACAGGAGTAAAATCCAACAATAAATCTTTTTTTTTTTTTCCCCAAGCACATCAGAAAGTGAAAGAGCGCCAAGGAACGCCTGGGGTCAATTAGCCATGAAAGCAGGAGTGAGGATTGAAAGGAATAAAGGCTACAGCACAAAATAGCACTGTTCTACCGTGTAAATCTCTGCTACCTGCAGCTTGGCAGTTGCATGTTTTTCCAGTCTCCTACATCCAAAAACACATGGAATAGAAGCGAGAAAGCTCCAGAGCAGGGTGCTAAGCAGGGCCAAAGCCCAGCTGATGAAGAACCAGACTGATGGGAAATTATCAAGTAACGTGTCTCTAGCGTGCAAGCAGCGGCCACTTTCGTCTCGGCACAAGAGCAGGTAAAAATTAAAATATTGCACGGTAGATTCTATTTATTTAAAAATTAGGTTAGTCTTCTAACTTCATCTATCAGTGAAACTCACTGCGTGAGAAACGCAGAGAGAGTCAAAACGTGACTGGGCAGGCTGACGGAAGAAGCCTCTCCGCAAGTAAGGCCAAGCGAAAGGTGACACGTGAGGCTATTTTCATCTCTTGCTAATCAGTAACTGGTTTGCTTACAGCCATTACTTATGTCAGCATGCACCTGATCACTTATCAAAAAGAAATTACTGTCTAAAAATTATGTAAATTTAATTATCTTTTAAACAACAGTAATTCCTGAACTGTGACCCAAAGATAGCCAAGATAAAAGGGACCCTTTTTTAGCCTCCTCATCACTTCGTGCTGCCTTCCAGTTCTCTTTTCTACCAGCTCTTCTGTACCGACCAATCCACCATCTGCTCAGATCCGCCCGGTAACTCATCGTGTTCACGGCTGCTTTTCAACGCTTCACACTACCTTGAGCTCTTCCATTTCTGCGTTGCTGAGTTTCTAGATCTCTTCTCCCTCTCCGTCACAACAGCTTCGCCCGCTCCCCTTTTCCCTTACATAACAATACCCATCCTCCAGAAAGCCCCTATTCTCGAGGATCCTCTGTGCCAGAACTCAGGCAAAGAGACTAGGGTTGGAAGGGCTCCAAACTGCGCGAGGAGAAGCGGCAAGTATCAGACGTCATCCAGTTTTCGTTTCCTTTGGTGCAGAAAGACAACTCAAACAACACCTCCTAGAGCCTGACCCAGCTACGCTGGAGGCTGCTTTAAAAACAGTTCCATAAATTGATGTTGGAATGGAAAGATTTACCATTAGAGTAATAGATGTAATAAATACATATAAATTTATTCATACAAATATATGAATATTTTTTTATATTTTTAATGTATTTATATAAAAGCATATTTATTTTTTATTCATATAAATATATGAACACCATATATGCATTTTGAAAATGATGGGAGAGAAAAATAGGAACAAGTCTTAGGACATACTCTTCTCCACTTCGAAATGAAAACTGCGGGGTTTTGCATTATTCTAAATTTTCTTTGGGCTTTGCTGTTACCTGTACTTGCTACTGGCCACACCAGCTCCAGCAGGACATCGATCCCTCCACCCTGGACCCCAAGGGGTACCCTGCTCTTGCCTCTGAAGGTGCAAGGTTCAGCCCACTGGGAGTGTCTAAGAGCTAAATCCAGCTCCCGGGAGACACTGCCTGACAGCCTCACGTACCTCACGGATTAATTGTAGAGCCCATGATTGTGGGTTGTGGCTGTTAAGAGATGCACCCTCACGTCCTGCACACAGGTCACCGGTAACACCACAACAAACCAGCAACCTCCTCTCTCCCCTGCAAACCTCTACCACAAACTAGGGACGTTCTGGGCAGCGTGTCGCAGCAGGGGAAGCCTTGCAGACCGACGGGTTTCTCCCTTCGCTCTGAAGGACGGGCCACAAGGAGCCACAAATAGGGCAGAAAAAATGGGGATCTGTCCTCCTGAGAGAGGCTGGAAGCAGAAGAGGAAGAAGGGACGCGCTGACACAGGCTCCAGTACGTGTATTCTCTCTCTCTCTCTCACCGAATTCACCACTTTCAGTTTACCAAAGAGCATTATCACTGACTGAAATGAAACTCTTCATACTTGTATCTGACAAATATATTTTTGACGTTTTATTTTACCTGACAATTGTGCTTATACAAGTATCACCACGATAACTATGCTGGTAAGCCCTGTATTAATCTCTACAGCTCAAGGGGAAAAAAAATATCAAGCATAAAACGTAGCTGGCACTAATAAAAATGTTTTATGCCATTTTACAACTGTTACTAAATCTCTAGTTGATGTGGTCTTCGGCTTCTCCTAAGCCATCCAGGAGTCAGCAGAGAACAAATAGGTCCTGCTACAATGAAATTTATTTTTTTTAACCTTTCTTTTCTAGATAGATTCTGACAGGCACCTTAGAAGAATCCGCAGCATGAACAGAAATAATTTCCTTTTCTGCAGTTTGAAGCTACGAGCCCCACTCCCACTTTAGCCCGGTGTGTCTGGGCTTCCCGTGTCAGGAGTAAGGACGGGCAGGCGTCACGCTTCCCTGCAGGAGTTCTCCTGGAATTCTGCTGTCTCAGAGTCAGCGAGAAAGCAACAAGAGATACGCGCTGTCAGGAATAAAAAATAGCCCTGTTTCGTGCGTATGACTCACTCCTGCTGAACACACCGAGATGGAAAGACTGGGCACGGACAGGAAAGCGCAGGAGAAATTTTAGCGTTAAAAAATAATCTCACTTTCCATTAAAATGCTCGTACGGGCCATAAACCGCAGTACTGGCTTTTAACACATTAAAGCGCTGCTCGAATAATGGCTTTAGCTTCAAAAGCAGCACGGGCTCTACTGTCCGAGGCTCCCGAAGAAGGCAGGGGTTTGCAGACGGGACGTTACCTTCCAGGTTCATGCCGGCCTGCAGACATTTCCGGTAGCGACAGGCCGGGCAGTTTTTCCTCCGAATCTTGTCGATGATGCAGTCGTTCCTCCCCGCACACAGGTAGTTGTGCTGCCCTGGAGTCACAGAGACAAAAGCACCGTCAGCCCTGCCGCTGGAGCGGCAGATGAAAGGGTTCATTCCTGCAGGAATGTTAAGGATCTGGGCACTACATAAACCCTTTACCTCCAGTACACCATTTCTCGAGAAAATCAGTACCCGTGTGATTTCACAGACCCGCACACCAAACAGTTCTCTCATATCGAGGCACCAAAGCCAGTAAGTTTAGGTAGAAATCCCATTTTCTATTTGTTAGCATCAGGCAAATTCTGGTTTTAAAATTATTTCTCTCTTCTGTTTCTCAGAGCTCTCTTCTACAGCACGTTTCCCGTTTCCCTAAACAGTTTCCCAAGAGCTGTAAATAATGTTCAGAGTCACATTCTGAAACACACACGTAAACATTTCTGCAGATACACAGACAGAGCTTTTGGCATTCTGAAAGCCATCAAACCTCCTCCTTGTTTAACTTGGGAGTCCTAACTGGACTGGTGTAGGTTTTCCTGAGCTGTTCCATTTCTTTCCTAACAAAGAGCTTCATCTCCACGAGGGTTTCTTGTGTTTACTGCTGACCTGTTCTTGCCTTTTTCAGGTGAAAGCTACGCAATTTCTTTGTATTAAATGAGATCAAAGCCTTCTTGTCACATGAAAAAAAAATCAAAAAAAAAATCACAGAATCATGGAATTGTTCTGGTTGGAAGGGACCTTTAAAGACCATCAAGTCCAACCGTTAAGCCAACACCGAAGGGAAGTTGATGCCGCCTTCAGCTTCATCTCTGACTGCTGCCCAGAGGAGGTGCCAGGGGCACAAAGGAACGTGCTTCAGTTCTCTCTGTGGCTCAAAACCCAAAGATACTTCCAACAAACAAGGTTAGAAACTGCAAACAAAGGATTTGGGGAGACAGAATTAAAACTGCTGAAGAAGGAGGCCAATCTGGAGCACAGCAGGAGGCAGAGGTGTTGGGGAATCTGAAGCGGAGGGGAGGTGTGAGGATCTGAAGCAAGGCGAGGAAGCGGAGGTGGGGAGGCGCGCTGACGATCTGGGTTGGCAGGAGGAGGGAGGTAACACGCTGGGAGGTGAGCAGAGTTGGTTCTGGGACCAGAGAAACGGAATCATGAGGGCTCTGAAGCACCACAAAAGTAAGAACTAGAACAGGACGGCTTCGGCCACCCTGGGATCCTGAAGAAAGGCCTGTTTGCGTAAAGAGCTGCCTATAAATACACAGCTGCTGTCCCACCTTCATCCTTCCTCTTCCCCTCTAGTTCTGCTCTTTGATGAAAGAAATACCCTTTATATTGATTTTCTAGACAGGGACACTTTCTGTGACTATTTCTGTCTCGGCACAGAGGGGCAGACAAAGGTACGAAAAAGTTTCAGGCTAAAGGCTGAATGTGCAGAATCAGCTTGATCTGCACCCTAACAGGTGCCTGGCAGCTACTAATAAAAAGGATATTGCAGAAACAAATTCTTTTTACATATGTTCTCAATAAGAAAAAAGTCTATAAGAGACAAAAGCGAATTATTTGTTCCTTAAAGTGAATACCAGAGCTAACAGATCCTGGAAGAGCTCCTGAAAACCTTCACAATATCTAATCGGGAGGTTTAAGGTCGGGATAAATCTGTGGAACAAGAAAAATGAAAGCAGAGGCAAGCCTTGAGGTATTTCTGGCAATTTCTCACTTAAAAGCCTGCTTATATTTTTAACATGAACACAGTTGATACAAGACGTGGCGAGCGACACCACTGATGAAAAGGAAGGCCTGGGTTGATTTCTTCAACGTATCTTGATCCTTTTGCGATTTGTTTAACCCTGAGGTCGGGCTAAACCATCGCTGTGACATGTATCCAGCTGCCATGAGGGATATCCAGTCACCTTATTCTGCTCAAAAGTACAGATGGTTATTTGCTTCCAATGAAGAGCCTGGCTCTAAATGGGAGTGCAACTCCAGACAGGACCAGCTGGGAGTCAGGGAGACCCCAAGCAGCTCAGAGCTCTGCACTCCAGCTCCTGTTTTCTCTCCGTACGCTTCAGAAACAGTTTCAGCTCCTCACAGAAGGTGGGGACAGTCCTCCCTCGGTGACCAGGGAAGACTGTGCAATGAACCTGACTGTTGCGAGCCCTTGGAGAGGCTCTGCATTTCCACAGGGCTCCCTGTGGCACCCAGAGAGCTGGGATCTGGGAGAAAGTGCATCTTCTGGAAGAGGGAATGGTGACTCGCCTTGGTCACAACAGCCTCCTCTCTTCCCGGGGAAACCCAACGTGCAGAAACATCAGCCGAAAACAACAGTCCGGTTCACTTCAAAACACCCAGTAACAGCACAAGAGAGGAAACCCTGTAAGGCTGTCACTAAGACCAAGATCACCCCAGCCCAGAGGAATCGCTCTCCCTTCAGAGACATTGAGAATTCTCTCTGACTTTCCTGCATCTCCCTGACACCGAAGCGAGGGGTCGGACACTGCGGCACGACGTGGCTCAGGACGAACCAGCTACTTACACAGCCCCGAATCACTGACTATTTATTCTGCTACGCACACTACAGGTTCACATTTAGTTTTCCATCATTTCTGATTTCCAGAATAGTTTTTCTTCCTGTGATTAGAGAGAAATCTCCATAATCGAAACCCACACACGTTCCCCTGCAAGCAACACACATGGACATGTATGTCACTGAACCAGTAGGACAATTTTTCCTGTAAGACCGTCATAACCTCACATAAACAGATTGATCAAGCTTCACCTACAGTTTTATAGACAAACCAACTGACATTAAACCTGAAAGTCACAAACTTTACAAACCCAATGGCACAGGCAAGGGTCTGTAGATAAACAGGACAAATAAATAAAAACAAGAGTGAAAGAAAACGAAAGAAACAAAAAGGCAAGACAACAATAGATCCTTTTGCACTGTGGGTGAATGGGAGCATTTGACAGATGTAAATGGAATCTCTGCTCCAGATAATACACCATTATCAATGTCACTTACTGCCAGAAGATCAGTGATATAATGGATCAGATTTTCCAGTAGGATTTCAGCAAAAACATGGATTCCAGCACGATTAAACAGATTGGTTTTGACTGTGGATGGTATGTATGTGGAATTTCATATTTCTAACCAGCAAATTCATGCCAACATGTCTTACCTTCCACAGCTCTTTTGAAGAATACTTTGCAGCTGCCGCACGTCAGAACCCCGTAATGACAGCCCGAGGCCTCGTCAGAGCAAACAAGACAGAGCTTAGGAGGTGGTCCCGTAGTTGCTGAGGTTGTGGATGGAGAAGAGCTTACATCTGATCTCATTCCAGGGCTAAAAAAAAAAAAAAAGAAGAAAAAAACCACTTTAAGATCTATGGGATATTGGCAAATATAATATTTGTAACTTCAGAAATGGACCATTCCTATCCTCAAGTATCGCAGCTCGGCACACAAAGTTCACTGGACTCTGAAAGAGTTAAAACAGGAATTTTGTAAAATATAAGTCAAGCTGTATGGACTTGACCAGGTCAGGATTACAGCCCTGACACTCTTCTGAAGCCAAGGTTCTTGCACAATGACCCTGGTCTTTCAAATTGCCTCTTAAAATGCGCTCTCACTCCCTGTTGTTTTCCTCACTGTCCCCCTCCCTGCAGCCTGCACCGCATCCTGCGGGAGCTTCCCTTCCAGTATCACCACAGAGCCTTCTACTGGGATACCATTAAGTGAGAAGCTGGACAAATGAAGCCGCGTCCTGATATAAATTCACGGTAATAAATGATGGTTTTAGGAAAGGAGTATCTATTCCTAATTCCAGGGGCTGGTTTTCCTCCGTAAACACAGAGGCCACCTCCAGAGGAAGGGTGACTCCTTCAACAAACCCGTCATTGTTAGAACCATAAACAATCCATCGTAATCGCTGCTAATCCCAAGGGCTGGACCAGCAGCCCTTGTGCCAAAGTTCAGAGGCTAATCCTGCTCAGCACCTGTAAACAACAGAGCCCCAACCCGGCCCGTCTCCCATTGCCCGCTTCCTCGACACCCCCTGCCTGTCCGTTGAGCTTCTCTTCAGTTTTCAACTTTTTGAATGCCATTTCTATACTGCGTGCTTCACTGAAAGGGATTTCCATGGAAAATTTTGTCCAAGAGGGTTCCAGCCACTTTCCAGATGAAGACAGAAAATACAACGCTTTTTTAAAGACTTTGGTGCTTTTCCTCAGAAACTCGCCAGAACATCCACGGCCCCTGATGTGGGCTTAACATTCGTACGTGGGCTGGCTCTTGCATGGAAAATTCCTTTTCCTCTCCTCAAGAATGTCTGACCAGATTTCGTCATGTTAAAAAAAAAATCCCATAGTTTTCAAACATTCACAAAAACCTTAAAATTCCAGCCCAAACCAAAACGCTCCAACACCTGGGAGGCTTTACTGCTGGACAGGTCCCCTCCATCTGCCCCGTCCCCAGAGAGATGGGGCCCGTCCAGCGATTCCAAGGACTCTGGCTGTCGTGTTTGCTCGGAGAGGGAGGGAGTTAGATAATAAAAGCAGGAATCCTACCACTGAAATACCGAGGGATAAAAATCAAACCAGAATAAAGGAGTTGATGAAGCCCACACTTTGACAAAGATGGAACCAGAAGGCCGAGAAAAGTGAAAATTATTTGAGTCAGGGGAAAAAAAGGAGACACTACAGGCAGGTAGAGACCTAAGGGATATGCAGAACCCCCTAAAAAACAGCGTCTGGTATCAATTAGGGGAGAAGGTGACCTGTGCCTAAGCTCGAGCAGGGGAGCTCAGCAGAAAAGCAAAGGCCAGAGAAGAAGAGAGCACCAGCTGGAACACGCCGGGCTAGCAGACTAGGAGCAGCACACGGGTGGTGTGGAGGCTTCACCAGGAATGGCTGGCACTGGGAATGAGGTGGAACCTTGGGGAAAAAAGGGAAGAAAAAAGCCCACCCAGTTTCTTTACAGAACCTGGAAAAGAACTTAAATCCCTCACACCGCTCCTTTGCCTTCAGGAAGCATTTGGGAAACACCTGAGCACTCCCACTCCATCGCTCCGCAGAGAGGCCGACAAGCACCGTGAGCTAGCCCGGCAGCTCAAGTAGCAGGACCCAGAGATTGTAACCCTGTTCATGATCCATACGATGCTTTTTCTGAGTTTCCCAATTAATTTGTCCTCTTCTCAAGAGCAGAAAGCTGTCATAAAATGCCAAGGTTGCACAATCCAGCACTCAACAGCCAAGTAACGGCAGAATGTAATTCAAGCCAGTTATATTTATTTGATGTCCTTACAAACAGGGATCTTTAATGACACGCTCACCCTCACTTCCCCCAAGCCTGCCTGCCCTGCGCGGGGCCCAGGCGCTCTAGGAACCAGCACCATAACACCGGGCACCGCCATCCGCACGACGACGCAACGGGCTGACGGCAGCTAACGGCGATGGGCCGGCAGGGAAGGAAACCTCACCGCTAAGGATTCAAATCTTCTCCTGCCTCATCTCAAGGCTCTGGGCAATGGGACTTGGTTAATCCAAACCAGGCTTTTCAGAAGTCCTGGTTGACAGAGCGCTTCAGATCTGGCACAGGTTTTGAAGAAGGGATCTTACTAATGTCTATAAATCTCTGAGGGGTGGGGGTCAAGTGGAAGGGGCCAGGCTCTTTGCTGGGGTGCCCTGGGATAGGACAAGGAATAACGGGGACAAGCTGTAACACAGGAGGTTCCACCTCAGCATGAGGAGAAACTTCTTTCCTGTGAGGGTGACGAAGTCCAGAACAGGCTGCCCAGAGAGGTGGTGGAGTCTCCTTCTCTGGAGACTTTCCAGCCCCTCCTGGATCTGTTCCTGTGTGGCCTGCCCCGGGTGATCCTGCTCTGGTAGGGGGGTTGGACTCGATCTCCACAGGTCCCTTCCAGCCCTACCAGTCTAGGATTCTATGATCCAACCATGGACCAAGCGAACTGAGCTCCAAACCGAGCGATCCCCAGTTCCCGGGGGCTGGAGAGACCCTTCCGAGCAGCCACGTGACTGGAACGGCTGTACACGCTCCACAGGGACCACGCACATATCGCACACGTGGGTCCTCCCGCCCTTCCCAGCAGACCTCAGCTCCGCTCCGTACGCAAAGAGGTCAGGTCTCCATGTCCTCCGGGTTGGCTTGGGAAGATCAGAGCAGCCCCTGGGCAGCCCGGCCTGCGGTGGGATGCACGCAGCTCCCTCGCCGTGAGGCAGGTGCCTCCTGCTCCATCAGGATTCTAGAAAGACCTCGGGGCCCAGAGGGCAACCCCAGACTTCAGAACCCCTATGAGGTTCTTGGCTCCCTCCCGGCTTTCCTGACTACCCAGACAAATCCTTGTGACTGCAAAACTTTGCTCCCTCTCATGCCGTACACACATTGCTTTCTCCTGTCATTTGGTTGGTTGCGGTGGGTTTTTCTGGTTTGTTTTTCCACATCCCCAGCTTACCGATCCATATGGGAAAAGGAATTAAACTGCTTCTCCACTTTGTAGGGTCATATGCATAAAAATAAAATTTAAAAAAATCCACACCTACCTCAAAACCAAACAAACCCCCTAATTAAAAACAGTAATGACTGGTCAGTCAAAAGCTGCTGTAAGTTGAAGTTGCCTCACCTTCTCTAAGGTTTTAGGCCCAGTAGCTCCTTTTCTTATCCCAAAAAATCTCGGTTTAGACATTGAAATACAGGCTGAGAGCCTCGGATTTAAAATAAGGAATGTATAACTTGAGAACTGCATTTCATTAAAATGATGAAAACCAGAAGAAGCTGGAAACATCTTTCTACGCCTAGGTTTGAAGATAGCTAATTTAGATACAAAACCTAAACCCCTTTATACCTTAGGAGTTTCTGACAAAAGCATTTTTAAGGAAACATTCATCAGCTGTCACAGGAACCATGGCAGCGCCAAACATATTCCACTGAAACTTTTCAATCACCTTTAATTTTTAAACAGGGTCCATTTTCTGTACCAGGACCAGAGCAAATGTAATATGAGAAAGAAAACAGATGATCTGACTTACAAACCCAAAAATAAATTATTACATTGATTAATAAAGCAGTAGCCAGCAATCTAATCTGGGCTGCTGGTGTATCTTTTCAAGCCCGGCTGGATCAGATAAGGCCAATATTTACTAACTGTGTGGAGAGCTGCCAGACACTGGCAGGCCCCTGCTTGTGCAAAACACAATTTTGCTTGTCCGAAACACGGAGAGCAGGAGGGATTAGAGAGCACAAGGGCTCCTGCAACAGCTACAACAAACTGGCTCGAGGTTTAATATAAATAAATCTTTTACCTAGTAAGTTATATGTAGTAAAAGACAAACAACCACTTCCTAAGGAAGAGGTAAGGGAGGGAAATTACGCTCCGCGATAATACAATAATAAAAGTTACCCCTCAGTTATTTGCAGAAATGTTTTTAAACTTAAACATTAAACTATGATTCTTATCTAAATAAAACAAGAAGTCAAGAAGCACAGGCGAGGGAAGAAAAATATCCCAATTTTAAGGGCTCCAAATTTGTAAAAAACATAACCAAATTTTATTTTGGGAAGCAAAGTGTTATTTATTTAAGGGTACTGAGCTGCGTTCCCATGTATTTGCAGAAACTATTTATATATAATCTAATTTTATTTTTTTGTCCAGCTATACATTTTATTTCCAGTCAAGGAAACATACAGGGGGTAAAACGGAAAGACTTAGAGAGAAGAAGCTGCAGCCACAGTGCCAAGTTCTGTGGCAAGCAAGTTGTTTAACCAAAGTCATTTTGGAGTTAATCATTCACCAGAGACTTGCAAACCAGGCTCAAGGTCCAAGCTCTCCAGAAGGCGGGTGGGGGAACGTTTGGGGCGGTGCGAAGTTTTCCTTTCTGGGGGTCCCCGTCCACCGTGGGTCACGTTGCCCTCCCGCAGAGGCCGGTGGCCAGGGCCGGGCGAGGCCGACCCACCAAGCGGCTCCTCCGGCGAGGCCACCGCAGTCGAGAGAGCAGATACCGGTGCCCAGCACCCCCCAGCTCAGCTACCAGAGTCCGAGCAGAGACGGGGCTGAGTAAGTCCCTCGCTCTTCTGAAGGAACCCTCCACCAGCATCGTTGTTTGGTACCGAAAAAAAATATCCTTTCTTCTGTCTTTGCGGGGAACATAAAACCTCCCCGACACACCACGGAATGGGCACGCTCCATATGCTGAGCCTACAAACACTATTTTTAAAACACACTCCCCTCCTGTTACTGTACATTTATTAAACAACAAACCCCTCTAGCGAGGTAATGAAGAGACGAGTATTTGCAGCAACTAAAATTACCCGTCATTTACAGTCTGGAACGTGCAACTCTTGAGCAGGGTGGGAAGGCTTCGGATGATCAGCCTTGATCACATCTTGTCTGAAACCTTCCTGCCCCCGCCCCCAGCCTAACTCAGTTCTGCTGAAGGGTAAATTCTTTAAAAAACGCACATTAACAGCAGCAACAGCAAGTGACACGTGTGCAATGAGCGGAGGATTCAGTTAACAGTTTAAAAACTACCTGCAGTTATGGCAAACGCCTGCAAGGTTCAGAGCAGGGGCAGGAGCAGCTCGGGGAGTCTGGGGGGCTGGAGGTAAAGCAGCAGCTGCCACCTTAGCCATTTTCTCTTTTCTTTTTTTTTTTTTTTTTTTAAAAAAAATCTTCCCTGAAGAAAATTCATAGGAAATGCATAATACAATTTTTTTTTTCAGGCATACAGCGAAATGAGCTATTCCCTGGTGCAACTACCTGCTGTTCATGTCCAGCTGCCCCCTCCAAGGAAAGAAATAGGTGCATCATGTCTAGGATGGGATGAAACAGCTCGAAATTTGACTATATTTATTATTAAAGTTTAAAGCAGGGTAAAAAGGACTATTCATACTTGTGACCTATTGCCTCGCAAACAGGAGCTGCAAACATTCTGTGCGATCCAGACCACGAAATGTCACCCACCCCGAGTCCTGGCTCTCCAGTAGAAGTCACCTTAGTATGGAACTAAACATCTTCTTGGAAGCGAGTTCCTTATCTGCTGAAGTGTATCCCCCAGCTCCCAGTAAAGAGCCGATTTTCAATGTCATTGCCATCTGGCCCTCGCTCTTATCTTCCAGCCATGAGAACAATGTAAACACTCAGCTGCATACACCAACTGATTACATTTTTTGAATTGCTTGCTTATTTCTTCATTAACTACAGAAACTACTAATTATTTTTTATACTCTCTTAGGCAGGCAAGATGGCTTCAGTTCAGGCAGGAAAAAAATTAAAAGCAAGGCTACCGACACTGAACTTCTCATTCCAATAGCATAATAAAAGTGTATTTGCCAATTGAAAATAATCTCAAAACCGCGTTTTGCTGAGAGCCTCAACCACTGGTCCCGATGGTTTCTCCTGTCTCTTGTAACATACTGAAGCTTAAAGAGACTGAAATCTGGTAGGAGCTGGCAAAACCCAGCATTTTCCTCCCAGGCTGCCTCCCCACCCTGCAGGCACACAGACAGCTCAACTATCGTCAGCAGTGTTCCTGACTTGATGAACCTTTGGGTCTGTCTTGGGGTGCAGTGCTCCTGCTGAGCGCCCGGGTGTACAGAACAGCCCCAAGCCCACTGAACAAGCAAGGCCTCCAAACATCTTCAGAATAGCTCGTGTCTGTATCAAAATTTTCCTTCCCGTTTTGTACTTTGAGAACTGAACTGCTGCGGTAGAAGCGCAGCTCATGATGACAAACACGCACCATTGATGCCACAATAAATTCAAAATCTACTACAGATCACAGCACGTAACAAAGCAC
Organism: Baryphthengus martii; assembly: GCA_013396935.1. Classification (NCBI taxonomy): domain Eukaryota; kingdom Metazoa; phylum Chordata; class Aves; order Coraciiformes; family Momotidae; genus Baryphthengus; species Baryphthengus martii. The sequence continues at coordinate 1,095,307 of VWZK01012980.1, read as the reverse complement.
CCAGTACTACCATTTTACAGCCCCTCTGGAAGCCAAGACAATGAACACCATTTCCTTTATCACACACCCAGATAGATGCCGTATCATGACTCGATAAACCAGGAGCCCAAGTTGAGTTTTGTGCCTGTAACATGAGCAAGATAACACCAGCATGAGGAATGGGTCACCCAGAAAGGTCATGGCCAAATTTGCTTCGTTGCTGGATACAGAACTGTGCCTCCTCCTGACTCTGCATCAGGATATATTTGATTGCTAATTTCAATGGAGCGCTGGGATGTGAAATCACCGAAAAAATATCAAATATGAGACATTCCTAAAGCAGCTCCTAAGGAACCTCTGAATCCGCAGAACAACGCAGATTTTACCACCCCTTTAATAGAACCAAAGCAGCCTGGGGGATTCCTTGTTTTGTGTAAAGTCACCTCAAATACCATAAACGTTTTTGCTCATGTCTCCAACCCCTCAGGTTGATCACAACAAGGACACTGACCAAAGTATCCAGATTGAGGTCAGAACAAAAGTGACTTCAGCTCACTCCAAGTAAAGGCCTCACATATATCCATTCTGAAAGATTTTATGTATAAAAATACACTTACTAGTAGCAAAGAAAATAAACCGGAACAAATGTTTTCCCCCTAAGTTGTATGAAACCGGTCAAACCTTGGAGCTAGCAAGGTTTTGATCCCTGTACAGCCCAGAGGGCTTAAGAAGAACCAGAACTGCAAACCTAAGCTCTGTTCTCTCTTAAGTATAAGAAGGACACAACATAAGAAGGACGTGGAGCTGTTGGAGTGGGGCCAGAGGAGGCCATAAAGATGATGGGAGGGCTGGAACCCTCTGCTGGGAGGCCAGGCTGAGAGTGTTGGGCTTGTTCAGCCTGGAGAAGACAAGGCTCTGCAGTGACCTTCTGGGGGCCTTGCAGGGCTTCAAGCGGCCTGTCAGAAAGATGGGGACAGCCTCTTGAGCAGGGCCTGTTGGGACAGGACAAGGAGGGATGGGTTTAAACTGAAAGAGAGGAGATTTAGATTAGATGTAAGGAAAAAATTCTTCACTTTGAGGGTGGTGAGACACTGGAACAGGCTTGCCCAGGGAAGCTGTGGATGCTCCATTCCTGGAAGTGTTCAACACCAGGCTGGACAGGCCTCTGAGCAACCTGCTCTAGTGGGAAGTGTCCCTGCTCGTGGCAGGCGGGTTGGAACAAGATGATCTTTAAAGTCCCTTCCAACCCAAACTGTTCTATGCTTCTACATGAAGGAACGGGATTTAATTAGAAAACCCAGCACACAGCAGCTCTGAACGCCCATCGATCCTGTCACGTCACCTGTCCCAAGCCCATGCCCACTCACCCGAGCACTGTCGGGAAGCTCACAGGAGCACCAGCAACCACAGCACGGGCATCACAGCAGGGTGTGGCTGCAGGAGAAGGGACACGGGAACACCTCCCCACACACACACACACAACACCCGGCGCGAGCTGACACCACCTGCACTCGGGAGGAGCAGATACAGCAATTATTAGAGGGGTTGAGTCGAGCTTCACATGTCGTGAAGAGGCTGCTTCATAGAGAGCTCGTGCCTCTCCAGCGCCAGGCAGAGGGAGAGGCACCACCACTCGAAGCCCTGGTTCCTCATTTCTCATAAATCAGACTCCACTAAATAAAACCAAACCCTGAGAGCACCGTCGAAAAACAAACAGCTCCTTAACGGAATAACAATTTGGAGAGGTTCCCGACACAGCGCAGAGGAAGTAAACCCACCATGTCCAAGAGTGAGGGTTCCCCACGGGCACCGGCCGCTTTCATCTCTCTCTCCCAGCCCGCTCCGGAGTTTATTCCGAGCGTGCGGCCGCGTGTCCCACCGCTCCCTTTCCTGATCCTGCCGGCACCGGGCGGGCTGGTGGGAGCCTCCGGCAGCTCCAGAGCCACTGCCACCAAAGCCACCCCTTCTCCCGCCCCGAAATGGCGGCCGCTACCATTTTAGAGCTGTCGCAGGACTGGGAAAGGAACATGAACGCGAGGGACCGACGCCACTGGTATTTTTATTTTTTTTATTTTTATTTTTTTTTCTTTTCCCCCTTTTGGATCTTCTCCAGAACGTAAAGGTTTCAAGGGCACAGGCAAAGCTTTCTTGGAATGGATAAATGGTAATTGATGTTGCAGCTGCAACCTTAGCAAGAGCTCTTGGGATTTCAAATGTACTACAGCCCTCAAGTATTTATGACCAGAATATGATAATTAAATCATATGTTCTAAACTTTTACAGTTATTACAATGCTCCAGTAAAGCAGCCAAAAAGCCTTACCTTCAAGGGTAGGACTTAACTTCTATATGAATTAATTTATGCCTATTTTTCCAAAGGACTTTTTTCTTTTTCCTCCCTTTTCATACACATTCTCACTCCCTTAAATCAAAGGGGCAGCATAAAAAGAGCAAGACAGAAGCCAGGACCTTTATACTTAAATAAGAATTTTACAGAAAAAATAGGGAAGCAAATCATCCTGTGCCATCCTAGTTCTTTATGCTTTGCTGGATAACAAAATATGCATCCGATCTACATATATTTCATATATTTACAGACAGATTGTCGATCATCTAAAAGCTTGACTTTCAAGAAGTCAATGTTGTGGATACATCCAGCCTCCTATGCATATGTACAGACTCTGCATGCAGAGACCACTTTACGAGGAGATGTGCCTGCAAAGCCTAATACCTGCTCTGTAGAAGAAAGCTCAAAAACCTCATGAGAATTAGATGTGATTTTTTTTTCTTTTTTTCATTTTAAGCACAGTACCTGCAATCATCTCTAGTCCATTCCATCTCTGAACGCAGTGAGCACCGTCTGATGGCAGCAGCTACAGAAGCACCTTCTACCTGTGGGACACTACTTGAGAGAAGCAGTTTCTTATTTTTCTGAACCTCTCAAACTAACCAAGGGCCAACATACCCACCAAAAACGTGTCATCTTAGCACAGGCCCTTTAACGTACTCCTTTCACGTGCTAGCACCCTGGAGTCCACCAGACAGCAGAACTCGGCATAGATATTCTATCGTTATTAGAACAGACCCACGGGCTTTGATGGGCCACAGCATTTTAGCTTACCCTAGATAGTCAGTGTATATCGGAAAAATACTTCACTCCTTGTTACAGCATCTTGTTAATACGGTACCAGAGGAACTGAACTTCAAATATTAAGCAGGATTTGTTCCATTAATGACCTCAGCGTGAACTGTGGACACGACTCGGGTCTTGTGAAGGTGAGTGCCTGTGGCCAGCCCAGGGTGCAGCCGCAGCTCGCCGGGAGAGAGGGCAACAGAGGGCTGGGGAGCGGACCCTGAAGTGCCTGGAGAAATATTGATGGTGCTGGAAGAAATGCAGTAAGAGATTAACCTGCAATAGTCACAGAACAGGTATTTTGAAAGCTGCAGGATAAGACTTGCAGAGCCAAGTTGAGTCATAAAGCTATAAATAAATTTAGACTGGTAATTAGAAAGCTCATTTCTGCTATTTTGAAAAAAACAAACAAACAAACAAACTAAAAAACCCAAAAGGCAGGACTCTTCTGCTGCCAGAGTAACCCTCTAACAGTAATCTGGACACTGATTTTATCAACACGTACACACAGACTTATTCAACACGGGTGGGTGTTCTTATCAGCACCGCATAACTATTTCCTGCTTTGCTAAAAAAAAAATAACAAGAAGTACAAATCAATAAACACAAATAAGAAAACAAATAAAGCCTTAACGTCAAGGAGAAGGAGAAGGAGGAGGGAAAGATGGAAACAGGGCACAAGAAGCAGAAAGGAATGCTTCTTCCTTAATTCCTTCTACAGACCTTCAAGGAAGCTCTGTTTAAAAGCGGAACTGATACTAAAAAAAGAGTCAAGATGGCAAATTCTTCAGTGCCCAAACTCCATCTCCTTGTCGGTCTGTACGGAGCCTTGCGCAACGTGTCTTTACCCCGGCGCTTTTTTTGTCAATGAAAAGAATACATTACCATTCGGAGCAGTTTATTATGGAATATTAACCAACGGGTTGCATTCTGGGCTCTGCCTCAGTGGAAATACACGGAGAAGAGGGCCGGGGACCTCGGCCAATTTTAGGTTTTGGCCTCGGTCCACTTGATGCGGATCCAGGATGACTTGGTTGACTGTTGAGTCATAGGTTGGTTCAATTGACATTATTTTACATTTGACTAGTTATTGTTCTTTAAACTTTGAACAGGAGTCCAGAAGCTCAAAAAACACCAGTGAACCAAAAAGAAAGAGGCCAAACCAGAGTTTAAACACGATGTTTAAGCAAGAAAAATACTCTCCTTAAACGGCATCTGCTTTTAGCAGAGACAGCTAAAAAACCAAAGCTTACCTCACAATTTAAAAAACTCAGTTATATTACCAAATACCTGTAACACACAATATGAACTCCAAAATTCCTCAAGAGGTTCTGAGGTATCCTCCTCTGCTCATTAGCATAAAGGTGGGAAGGAGAAGGAAACTTTTTCCCCTCCACAACAAATAAAAATACAGTAGCCATTCACCGCTTTTACAGATGCAACAGGAAAATATATCTGAAACAGGAGCTTGTCACTGTGCACACTGTTAATTCCCTCCAGCCACTACTCCATCTAAAACTGAAAAGTAAAAATATTAAAGGCCAAAAGTTACTGTTTCAGTACTGAGGGCAGACAGCTGCCTGGGGCAAGAGAAGCCCGTAACTACTATCAGTGTAGGTTTTGGAACCATAGGCGAGTTTCAGAGGGATGTGATCAGAAGTGACCTCATCATACACACACAACTCATTTAACAACAGGAATTTTTAGTGAAGGTTGAGGATTCCTCTGATTTTCACCATACCTACTCGACTCAGTTTTTCCCACTCCATTTTCCCCCGGTTTCAGATAGCAGGTATGATGATTTCAGTAGGTTTTGCTCCCCTGTGAGGGAAATTCACCGCTAAATCCACTTGTTTCCAGCAAGCTGCTCAGCAGCTAAAGGAGCAGGCAGAGGAAGAACCCGAGCTGGCTTTAATCAAGAGAACCGCGCAGTGAAGGACACGGAGCTTTGCTACAGGAGGCTGGCAAGGAAGGAATCAGCCTTCCTAACAACTGCCAACAGCACGAAAGCCAAAGAAAAACCAAGAAAAACATCATCTTGGGTACTTTACTGGAAGACAAAAGTACTTCAGATGATTTTGAGATCTGTCGCCGAGGAGGATGACCGTGAGATGTTCTCCTTGGTGTAAAGGCCAGAACTGAGGTTCAGCGCTGACTTAGCACAAAGAACTGTGTAAAGTGTAACCCCTGAAGTCTGTGGATTATGTTCCCTGCTTAGTCACCAGCAGCAACTTCACTTGAAAGAGAAAAGTTTCTTTTTTTCCATATTAGAGAGAGAACAGAAATTCTTGCCAGAAAAATAAGGAGTAAATTCTAAATTCTTGGAGATTTCAGAAAGCTGCTGAAGACCAAAGCACGTTCCTAAGCTCCCCAAGGACAGTCCACGACCCCCAACTCTGAATACTACCAGGTTTTCTTTCATGCTTTATGCTTATTTTTTGGTGCATTTTATCCTTCGTATCCAGACTGTGTGCACATGACAGAACTTAAAACTGAGCAAAGCTGTCTGCAAGGTCTTTACTAAGGTCTTACAAACAATTTTAACAACTTCCTAAAGGGAAAAAACAATTTTGTTTCATTTTAACCGGCTTCTGACACATTTGATGCAGAGAATCTATACGAAACAGCGTTCCCCAGACATGAGCAGCAAGACAGACATGCAGTAAGTTTCTTTACTGACCCAAAACGAGCCTCCTAAACTGGTGTCATATTTTCAGAAGGAGAAGCAGCGAGTAGGGTCTGTATAGATGCCGTACGTCATTTTCACAGCATTTTTAAGCCAACTGGATTGAATTACCCAGCGAAGTGCTGTAATTGCTTTTGTCAACTCTGTTAAGCAATTACAGATACAATTTCTGCCTTAACTTGCATACGCAGGGGGTTATTATCCACTTTGATTTCCACCTGGCATCCATGTCACATACTCAGACTATCAAGATGTTTCATCACCCCCCTCTTGCCGCACGCTCCCGCACTTCACAAGCGCTTCTTGGTTTTTCCCCCCCGCCCCATGACATTTTCAGGCCTTGCTGTCGCTCTCTCTCCTGGATTTCTCATATTATTTCATCCACTCTCCTCCGTCCTCTTCCTCTCCCCCTCCCTGTCAGATGAAGGAAGCTCTATTCCTTCCTTGCCGAACCTCACACCGTTTCCTGGCCACATTGTTCATCTCTGCCTCTTTGTGTATTTTCTCTTCCTGAGCAACGCTGGGAACCCCTCCCAATTTAAACTCCATCTGTAAACTTCATTAACAGGCTGTTTACCTCTCCCACACAACTATCACGAAGGTGACCGGGCAGAGAACCTGGGAGTCTGCACACCCCGATCTCCTCACCGTCTCTCCTCTCCGAGAGCACCTCCTGTGTCCCAACGACTGCTCGGCTCGTGCTGCAGTTACTTCAAGTCTGAAACGGCCGGAACGCCGACGTTGTTTCAGAAAAGTACTGAAACCGTGCTGCTTTTCCTGGATTTCAGTGTTCATCACAACTAGACATGCTCTTCTCAAGGCCCCCTTCTGTATAAAGCAGAACTCGGGGCGTGACGATTTAAGAAGAGGTCAGAGATCATTCTACTCACTACACGCAGAAAACAGGTGTTTAATTCAACTTTTCAACACTTCAGTATTAGTCACTAGGTCCTTACTTCCTTTCAGATTTATAAAGGCTACTGATAAAACAGCTACTTCATCAGTGTCTTGTGTTTTTCATGAAGCCAAACAAAATAAAGATACAGAAATCCTTGGGCTGCAGCTGGGAAGGGTTTTGAAGCACAGAAGGTGCACAAGAACCCGAGGAGAGTATACCAGAGAGAAAAATCTGGCAAAGCCAAAGGCACAGGATAGGGAGGAAAAAAAATGATGGTTTATCTGCCAGTTCCTTCAAGCATTTCTGTTACCTGTCAGAGGAACAGTCAATCAATCAATCCTACCTTTTAAAAATATTTACATAAAGCAAGGAGGGGGAGGGATGGATCCAGAGCTGATACTTAAACACCGAGTTTAATGGAGACGAGATGCTGACAGTCAAAAAGTCTTAATTTTTCAAATAGAAAGCACATGATGGTGCTTTTCCTTTATCTAAACCACTTTCTTGTATTGCAGTAACTATAACTTGTACTGTTACTGCATCTTCAGGAGACATTGATTGAGTGGCCCAAATTTCACCACCACATGAGATTCGCTCTCTACAAAAGCCCTTTTACCCCTGTAAAGCTTTTCTCAGTTTCATTGAACTTCAAAGAAAATAATTGAAAAACACCACATTTTTCTGAAACAGGAAAGTCGTTAATCCTTGCTTATTTTTAACAGAGGTTGAGACCAAAGCAGCACATGAACTTCCAGAGACCTCAACAAAAGCAGGGCTCCAAACCTTGGGGGCAGCTGGGACCAGGAGGGTTCCTCCAGAGCACCACGGCTGAATCCAGCTTCTAGAGAGCCCCGGTGACACGCAGTGACCACAGGACTATTTCTGAGGTGAAATAAGGAACCGTACGATCAAAGCCTCGCGGTATTTCCAGCTTGTACTAAACTTTGTTAGACCAGGCAGGCTTTAAAGCAAGGACCAATCCAACCCCTCTGTTCTGTCACTCGTGTGTTAACGTTAAACAAAGGTCAAGTTGGCAAACAGGCCAGTTTGCCAACAGGCACAGATGCAACACTCGCTGCACCCTGAGCTCTTTGGGTCAGTAAAGCTGCTCTGGCAGCCTCTGGCCGAGCCCACGTTCTGAAGGGGCTCCGCTTCGCAGCGGCTGAGGAGGGTACCAGCGGTGCCACCGCCGTTACGCGACCGGGGGTCCCTGGGAGCCTCTGCCACGCTGGCCCTGCCCGGTGGAACGGGAGCCTTTCGTCCTCCCGGAGCCAGCCCACCGCACATGCAGGGCTTTAGTTTCCATCTTCCCGAGGGGAAGTTCCCTCGACAGGGGACACTCGTGACAGTACAATAACGGGATCGAGCTGGGAGAGGCAAACCGGGTTTTACAAGTTAAAGTGAAATCTGAATCGTGCGAAATGGAAGCGGTCTTCGTGTTCCAGTGTCCCAGAGGCCTGGCTTTTAAAATATAACTGAGATGGTATCAACACATAAACTACCACCGCAGAAAAGGGAAACTAAAAATAACTTAAGAACTAATACATCCTGAGAATAAAATTTAAAAAAAACAAACCAAAAAAGAAATTAAAATTTAGGTCAGAATTATGGGCCAAATTAACTCGCTTAACTTCAGGAGGCACTAATTTTAGAAGCGCTGTTCCAGTGAACAGTTACCTCCTCAATAAAGGGAAACACCTCACAGCAAAGAATCATTCAAGGCTGTTTTTCCCTCCCACTGCCCACCGTAGAAAACCGAACTTTGGAGAAATACACTGTTAAAGGTGAGGCCTCAGCACACCTAAATTTGTATGAGATGAGCCAAGGCCCGAATATCAATTATACTCAAATTGATATGCAGCAATTACTTTCTTAAATTCCATATTTTCTTACTTCTAATGTTGAATAATCATTTTAGATATAGGTTTTCCCATCCGTAATACTGATTTTCCTGTTTAACCCTGATTCTATTGTTGAAGACGTAAGAATTGGTTCTCCAAGGTGTTGACCTATTGTCACTTCCCAGTGGCTTCTAAAGCTGTAGATGCTGAGAACTCCCAAGTGCCAGAAGAAAAACAAAAGCAAACACCATGAGAAAAATAGAATAAACGTCTCTAACTGGTAACACTAAAATAACAAACCCATCAACTTCCATTATTTAAGCTGCTTCTCTGTATTTTGGAAGCTCTGGTGTTTCAAAAAGCTTGGAATGGTCACAACTCAAACCATTTTTCCACTGCAAGAACCCATAAAGAACTAACAAACAGGGCCAAAGGTCTGTAGTTTTTCTTCACAGCCGTAGATGGCTCGAGCGGGGCCAAGAGCTGGAGATAAGCAGGCGGCCTTTTCAAGGAGAGAGGGAGAAGTGCTTCCCTGTATTGCTTATTCTTACAATTTTAATCACAAGTCTGGCAGCATCTGGCACTTTTCCTTCAGCTCCACTTAAAGGCTTACAGTTGTGAGAATCTCTCTTTTCTTAGAAAATCAGTCCTGAGCTGAAATCCACACACACCAAGGGGTTAAAAAACCAAAGCTTGAGCGTTTTTCAGCATCTCATCATTAAACTGAGCCTCAAACCATGGCTCTGGTGGGAGTTTTAAGCTTTAAAATAAAATCCTGAAATATTTCAAGGACTTTGATGAAGGAAGAAGCAAATTCCGAACACCGTGTGAGAAACTCCAGCTGCAGACGGGCAGAGCAGGCTGTTAATGAACCACGAGCGGTTAACGAGCAGGCCCAAGGCTACGTAGGTGTGTACAGGGCACACCCCCCCCCTGCTACGTGCAGGTATTTTCCAACCCCTGTGTATTAGGGAATACGACGCGTTCGGGCGCCTGGAGCCCTGCCGAGATTACCCCTTGCGGAGGCTGGCAGAGGACTAATTACAGCCCGAGCTGCATCCAGCAACAGGGGGGCTCATCTTCAGCTTTCTTCCCCTAAAACCTCTACAGACGTGGAATAAACTGATCTTTACTGCTCTCCTGCTGCAGCCCCATCGCGAGCGGTCGCTTGAGAGCCCTATAGAGTCAGAAATAACGGCATTTGCTCCCCTCAGACTGACTTTCTTCTGTTCAATGTTTTTTAATAAAGCCACCAAGCAAAAAACCCATCATTTTATAAATATTCCAGGGACTGTCAGTTACACAAATCAAGGCCTTGAAGAGACCAGAGGAACCACTTCGTAATCTCAACTTGATTGTGGGGACGGGAAATGGGCTGGATATGCTTTAAAGCGTTGACATGGAAAATTAACAATGAAGAAAACCATTCAAAATACTCAAAAAGTTTCTACTAATTGTTACTGCTTTCAAAAGTAGCTTTGTAATTCAGGGCTGAATTTAAAAATGAAAAGTTTACACACATCAGTTTAAAGGAGAGCTTCCTCACATGCTTCTCATAGAAAACAAGCATTTTACTCCACATTTAGTTGAGGTAACTGGAGAAGGCGGCAGCTTCTATAACAAACCCTCACTCTTCTAAAAATATCTGCTATTTGGATTTTCCCAAGATAAAAAACATTAGGTCTCTTTCTTTAGACTTTCTGGAGCTTTGCAAGGAACTCAGAAAATGGACACGTTTGTTAATAGCCAGAATCTCCCTCCCTCGCCATTGCCACGGCAAAGTTCCTGGCCAGCTCTGCCACCTCCAAAGAAGCAAAAGCAGCCCAATACTTCCCAGAAATGCAACTGCTACTCCAAATCAGCAGCACCTGGACGAAGGCAGCCTTTTTTCAAACAGACACACACCTCTGCAGATTGCAGAGAGATAAAAATCAAGCTGGGAATCGGGTTTTATAGAATAAGTAAATAAACGAGAAGAATACCTGCGCTGCTGTTCCAATGGGACTGCCGAGGCGTCCTCCGATTTCTTTTTGACCTCAACTAAAGGCCAAGAAAAGAGATTATATCTAAGACCGCTGTTTAAGAAACAATTACTGTAAAAAGTTCCCTGTAAAAGTAGATTTACTTTAACAGCCCAAGAGCCCTAACTCCTCGGCATACATAACGCGCGGTGAAAGGGTGCCACCCAAATACGCTGCCCATACGTTCACCTCAGACCGCGGCATTCCCGAGCTGGAATGAGTAACATACACATTGTGCCGGTGCCTTTGAAAATAATCCTTCTCGGTTCAAAGGCAGGAGCCGCAACCACGAGCCCAAATCCACGTGCTGAAGCTTTCCCAGCTTAAGTGTTTTGTTTTGGGAGATGTGAGCATATTTTGAAGGGGGAAGGAAAGGGATGAGGGAAAGGAAGCAAGTTTCCTGGCAGATCTTTAGCATAATTACACGGACAAAAAGATCAATTACAGGCATTCATTCAGGCTAATTATTCTCCAGCTTGCAGCACAGACACATTTAACTTAACGTCAAATAAATTAGATCACTGAAATACTGGAAGGAGTCTGCCCACACACGTGCAAACCTCCAGGTTACTCTGCCCAGCTGTGTCCTGGTACCTAGAGGCTTCACTCACCATTAACAGTTGTCTTCCCCTACCTCACAGTTTAAAATAGGCAGAAAATACTCTTGTGAAAGGTGATTTTCAAAGCCAGTAAGTCTCCTGTGCATGGAAAGCACGTGGTCAGGCTGCTCCTCCGCGAGGAGCCGAGTGCCCGCTTGGCCGCGTGCTCCCCGCCAGCTCCTACACACAGAGGGCCGTGCCCCACACACCTCCCTGTGGGGCAAGCAACCAATGTCTCAATCAGGGATAGAAAACCACTGTCAAACTGTCCTGCAATTCGAAAACAAAGACATGAATTTCAAGAGCAGCAACCTCTCAGCCCAGCATTTGCAAGATGGTTTCTTGAGGGCTTCCAAGCAAAGGTCAGAAGCTTCCTCCCAGAACTCACCAGACCCAGTATCTGTGCAGCTTCACTATCTTCCCCTAATTTTAATACTGAGTCCAGGAAAGCTCTTTAACGTGGGGGGGGGAAAGTTTTATTTTTTGTATTTGAAAGGAAAGGAAATGACCAAGTAAAGAGGCATTCTTTGGAGCTGAATGCAAGTCCTGCGCTGGAGGACAGCTGGGGGCAAGCTGGCACACGGCCCATTTACAGTAAGTTGTTTACTTGTTGTCTAACCCCTGATAACTGTCGAGAGGGGATCCATGGACCCAAAAAGAGCCAAGTTTTATGTTTGGAGAGGAAGGAAGAACAAAGCAGACGATGATAAACATACTCACCACCGACAGTCACCGCAGCCACTTCTTAATCAGTACAGGGTTAGGGTTTTTTTTAAGAAGGAAAAAGATTATCAAAAAATATAATGTAAAATTGAACACCTTCCATATCAAACTAGGCAAAAAACATTTAGCTGCAAGCAGGAGGTATATTAGTAAAGAGAAACAACGCTGCTCTGTGCGTCAAACATTTAAAACCACCTCTCGGGGCTCTGCGCTCCTCGAGCAAGCACAAGGACAAAGCCTGCGCAAAAGCGAGGAAGACACACGTGCCACGGGCAGTTAATTCCCTCTAGGAGCTCTCCGTTGTTCAAGACCAAGTTCAACCTTGTGATGCAAGGGAATAAAACCTGCTGACGGGTGCTTGTAAATATTCCAAATGCTGAAAGGCAAGTAAACCCAACCGCAGTAATAATAATAAAAAATAAATACTACTACTATTAATGTAATATTAACATTAATAATAACATAATAGTAACAATGCTTTCACGGCAGTTTTCTTGCAGATGAAGAAGCCTGGCAGGAGCAGCCCTGCTGCCCAGCGACCGGCTCCACCACCCTGCCGATGGGATCCACGGGAATCGCCTCTGTCCATCCCGCCGGGCAAGCAACCGTGTGCCGGTTTTCCGTTTTCCTTCTCCCCTCCACGCGTATAAAGCGGTCAGAGGTTTGGGGTCTGACCCTGCAAGCACTGTCCCACAGACTCTTTTGGGAGGAGCGGCTGCAGAAGCATCCCAGGGCCTGTGGCCACCGACAGCGCAGAGCGCGGCAAACCAGCAACCCCACCCTGGCCAAACACAAGGCTACTCCTACTAACGTAGGGATATCCTGTCAAGAAATCTAAAAGGCATCAGAGATGTCAAGAGATAGTGAGAAGATGTTCGATCTTTATTCTGTTACTCCTGCCAGAGCAGGAGGTGCTGCTGGGTTGAGCTGGCCTGCGATGTCCGTCAGCAGGCACTAATCCCCTGCCCGCCGCTGCTGCCAGAGTCCTGCTCTGGGAGGGGAGGTGGTAAGTAACTGACAGGTGACACCCCTTTAGATCGCCTTTCAACGGACAGTTATAAAAATCGTCGTTTGCTGAAGAAAAAGACTTTATTCTAAAGCATCTCTCCTAACAAGATGCTCTAATCTTGAAGCCCACATCGGGACCGACCGACCGACTTCAGAGCCATGACTCAGGCTGTTGGGGCTACATTTGCATGTCTGCACTCAGCTCTCACTGGTGCGCTGCTTCTCCCAGGAATATCAAGTCTCAAATATCACCCTTCCAATCCAATTAAATATTATTTTCATTCTGAAAATTTTAAAATAGCCTTGCAGACAGCGCCAGTAATTGCCACCTGGCAATAAAACAGAAACAGGCATCACGAGGATGGGAACAAAGTCCTTTTGACTGGCCAAGATGCTTCATCAAGTGAACGCCAACAAGCCTACCCTGTCACCTGCACACTGAGAAACTGCTTCTTTGTCAAACACAAGAGCCTGCCTGGCCAGCAGAAAGCTGAAATCTGGACCAGCAAAGTGCTTCGTGGAAGGAGACGAAAAGGGGCAGGTAACAAGAGGAGGACACAGAAGACACCGTCACTGGGCACAGACAGCCACAGGGAGGCCCGTGAGGTGACCCCGCAGCAGCCGGGTGATTGATCAGCAGTGTGCCCAGAGACCCAGGGCAGGAAGGGACCCGGAGAGCTCGTACCACAGACAGCTGGTACATTGCCTGTTATTGGCATTTACGCATAAGTAACAGACAAAGGAAGCTGAATATGCAAAACAACTGTTGTCTGAATGCTCACTATAACTCTCTGAATTAATGACCAATGTCATTTTTACAAGTTTGAGGTTGGTCTGTACAGAGAACCCTCCGCACACCCCACCGAGGATTCCCCCACCTGCACGCCTGGCAGAGTAGAAATCACACACAATTTGGGGCTCGGGCCCATCTCCCCCCAGTTACCCACTTATCTTCTCCTTTTTCTCTCACCCTCTTCCTCCATCTCACCTTTCCGCTCCCCTCCTCCTCCAAACCGTGATATTTTATCTTGGTTTTAAAATACCGGCTGATACACACCTGGCTCTGGCCTCCTAACTATGGGGTTTTTCTCCATTTGTGCTCCTACCAAAAGGGAAATTCAGATTCAGAAACACACAGGCCCCGTTGCAAACACGAACCGCTCGGTTCTCAACGACCTTCTGCAGGCGAGTGCAAGAAAGGATTCGTTAGAAATATTTCAACCTCATTTTGATGAGTACATAAAAGGAGACACACAAATGGAAATTGAGACAAATTGTTTCCCAGCAGCACCAGGAGGATGAAAAATACAAAACTTTAGTCAGCTTTTAAACACGGCTGAACTCATCGACAGTGAAGAGGTCTAAGACAGCACCATCTGCAAGGTACAGCAGTATCTTTTTGCATGTGCATATACACATTTTTTACACTTTTCTGCACCTTTGCTTATTCATATAAACTATTTTTATGTCAACAGCTTCCAGAAGGATTAAAAAAACACCCCTGAACTAAATAAAGCATCCCCCCCATCTGCAAAAGGTTCAGGGTTATACACTGAGAGTGACCTTGTCTTCATTGCGCCACCAGTGACAGAAAAAGGAAGTAGAGACTTGACTCACTCAGAGACCCCAAGAAAAAGGTGACCGTGCCAGTGTTAACGGGTGTTACAAAATTAACATCAAATATTTGACTGGGATTTTTGAGCTGCAGGATGGTNCGGGGCCACCTGCAGAAAGAGACAAGTAATAATGCTCCCCAGTTCGCAATCAACTCACTTGGCTACAGAAACAGAAAATAAGCGAAAGGAACCAAGAGGAACACCCACTGCTGGAGAAGGCAAAAGCTGTTCAGAGGCACAGACCAAGCGACAGGGCTGTGAGGAGGAGGAGCTGGGGCGGCCCAGGGCAGCGAGGCAGGTCAAGAGGCTCTTTTTCCAAGAGCAAAGCGCAGTCAGACGGCTTTGGGTCTACGCTTCTGACACCAAATTGTGACGTGTAAGGACATGACTTCCACAAAACAGTATGTTTTGTTTTGAAGCTGTCTGAAAATACTTCTTGACTGAGTTCCAGAAATAAGAGCAGAGCAATGGCCACGGCGTGAAGCGACGCCCAGTGAGGACGGTGCCGTGAGCTACTCCCAGCCTGGTCTCAGTTACAGGCATGGAAGGGTCTCCAAAATCCAAGCTGGAGAAGCTAATAATTCTGATTTTAGCAGCAATGTCAGTCAGCAGCTTGTCTGTACTGCTTTTAACTCTTCCCCTCTTGTGCAAGGGTAGGTCCGAGCAGTTCATACTTCACAGTAGCTGCACCATGACTCTTTCTGCTTCAAAAGAATTAGGAAAAGCCCTCAGGGAAGGAGCAGAAGTATTCCCAGCACCATGCCCTGCCTATGCCTCAGGAACAGCTTTGCTCACTAAAACGACCATTCTGGGAAAACCGTTACAGGCTCATCAGCGTGGGAAACGCAGAGAAGTAACCCAGGCAAGGCACCCGAGGAGACCGTGCGGAGAGGGACCCGGCCAGTCTGCTCGGATCAGCACCGGGAAGGGATGGCTGTCAGGATCCCATGGCAAGAGGCGGCTCTCGACAGCGCTGGCTGTACCTCCAGCTCCAGCCAAACCCTGCTCCCAACACACACAACTGCAACAGCCTCTTTCCCAAAAGATAATTTTCTCATCTTGCAAAATAAACCCAGATTTGATGTATCTTTGAAACTGGGAGCGCAGAAGTACCAGGAAGTGCTGCCAGCAAAGGAACACGCACAATCGTGTTCCCCAAGAAGGAGGGATTATAAATACAGGAGCAGGGAGCTCTGTCCTTTCCTCTCAGAAAATAAATACAAATAAATTATTGGAAAGGCTAAAACATTGTCAGTTTCTAATTTTCCGTGACTGACAATACATGCTGATCTGCAGAAAACACTACTAAGCGTTTCAGACTTGTAAAAAATTGTCTTAATTCTATTCAATTTCTATTTATTAGTCTGAACGCATTACAGCTGGACAAGAAGCAGAAACGTCACTGCAAAGAATTTTGATTTTTGCAGAACTGGTCTCTGACTGCTTTTGAGGTGCGTCTGCGGCAGCAGCACAGGAGTCAAAGCCACATCTTTTGGAGCTGCTGCAGCACCTGAAGTGCGTGAGCGGGGAAATTACTGACAGAGTAACCCATCTTTATAATAGAAGATTTTAATTTCTTAGATGTCTTTGGAACCACGACTACCATATGAAAGAAGTGAAGGGTGGCATTGAAGCACGTAGGAATTTCCCTAGGCAGCAGCTCTGAGAGCTGCCTCCTATAATTACCTTGATTTATTTGCAGTTTTAAAGACAAAATGAAGCATGGAATTTAACACATGGGGTGAGGGGAAATATGCGAATATATCAATACTAACAATGAGAGAAAAACAAAATAAAATGTACAAGACGACATCACTGCAACCACGGCAGGTTTCACCAGTGCTTCACGCGGCCAACCTGGCCTACTCTTCGCTTGGCCTTGTCCTCTCCTTTGTCTGTTTAACTTGTTGACATTTGGGGACAATTTCTTGGAGACAAACAAAAGTGCTCTGGCAGTGAATTAAAAACTTCTCCAGCCCACTCAAGAACGGGCCGTAGGGAGCAGCCGGGCCAAACACAGCGCTGGGGATGTGAGCGCACCAAGGCTCACAAAGCACGAGCCAGAGGCTGCTCCCTTCACCCTTCTCGGTAAGGAAACCCCTCGTGTAGCTTCTGGGCTGCACTGAGCCAAGGACTTCCCAAAACCCCAGCAGCCCTTCCCAAGTCCCAGCTCTGAGCTGTACAGACAATATTCCCTCAACACCCAACCTTACAAGTCCCGGCTGGAGGCTCCCGTGGGCTCACTGTGCTTTCCGAGTGCTTCCCAACCTGCCAGTCAACCACCCAAAATAGCTCCCTACCTCTCAGCTCACCCAGAAACCGCCCCGCACGCTCCCCTTCCAGGCCCCGTCCCAGCGCCGCCCCGCAGGGAACCAGCCAGTCGACTTCTCGGCCTGAAAAGTAGACACTAAATCCTGCCCTTGGCCTCCTGTTCCCTGAGCAGCTCTCAAGCCTACAAAAGAACCGCTCTTCTAGCTCCATGACAACTTGGGGGGTTTTGCTGGTTTCTTTCTTTCTAAACAGGCTCTGGCAAGGAAGCACCTCACAGGCTTAAAAGAAAAAAAAAAAAAAAAAGAGAGAGTCATGCAAATATATTCAGGTCAATTGGATTTCCCGTGTCCACAGGCTCAGCGACAGCCTCACAGAAACCCAGGACACGGGCCGAGCTGGTGCTTCCCTCCGCCAGGAGCAAGGCCAACTCTTTCCCAAGACACTCACGTGCTCAGCGACCGTCCAGCCTCACCCTCTGCCCCCGTGCCAAGGGCAGAAGGTGGACTCCTGACCCCAGAGTGCCCCAGGTCCCGTGCTGACATGTTTTTAACAGAGGCATGGGTTTGTTGGCCAGTCTCTGAGCTTTTAGGGGTTTCTCAGAACTGCTTCATCTTTAGGTTTTGCCTTTTGAAGGGTGTTTGTTTTTTAAGCCCTTTGTCTCATTTACATGTAGCTCCCTCTTTTACAACTGTCTGCACACTGGATTTCCTCAGCTCGCTCTCTCCCGCAGTGCCAAACTCGGCAGTTTTGTGATGGCTGCTGCAGAGCAGCTCTCCCACCAGGACCCTCTGCAGCCAGCTCATGAGGGTCCTGCTGGGAGAAGGCATCACTCGAAGCCAAATCTGGAAGGCCACCTTTCCTTGCTGCATTACCCAGGGACTTTCAGGACACCCCAAGGCAGCTGCAGCGCACGAGGCCAAGCCTGTTCCAGGGAGGAGAGCCCGATGCAGTTGGTGACACAGCACTGGGGTAAGAGCCGTGTCCATCCCACCGGCAGAAGCTGACCAGGAGTCCAAGATGAGGGATGTGTCTGTGCACCCCTCCTCCACAGGCTGCGGAAGGCCGGTAACTTCCCCATCCCATAAATATCCTGGTGTAGTTTACCATTTAGTTTTGGAGTTTCTTATAACATGATGGTGACCCATCATTGCTAAACCACCGGATTTTAAACACAGTCTGGAAACATCGACCTCGTAATTAGCACCCAAGCGACAGGCACGGGTTCTGTGTCTTGAGAAGGGATACTCCAAAGTCACAAGTAGTTGTAAATGTGGCACCCAACCACCTTTTGTATCTTTGAGGGCTTTTAAAACTCCACAGATCTTTTGAATAGACAACCAAACCAAATCCAATAATCCAATTCCGTCCTGAAGAGGAACATTGTCCTCTGAGAGGGGCTCCCATCAGCGGGGACGCGCTGCTACCGCCCTGACCACGCTTTCAAAGCCATTATTTCAACTTCCAACGCACGGACACGGAGTTACGCCATCGTCACAAAAGCAGAACCATTACAAACAGCTCTGAGCAGGAAAAGCACGAGCGAACAAAAAAAAAAAAAAAAACAAAACTTTGCTGCACTTATTTCCCTTTTTTGATACAGAACCTAGAAAGAGACTCCCCAATCCAAAAAGGAATCCAAGTTTGTTCTTAAGCAAAGAACTGTCCAAAAGATAATGTATCCCCCTCACGACACCACCAGCAACAGCTGAGGAAATCCCAGAATCCCAGCCTGGTGGGGGCTGGAAGGTCCCTCTGGAGCTCCTCTGGTGCCACCCCCCTGCTCCAGCAGGGTCACCCAGAGCAGGGGCCCAGCAGCGCAGGATCCAGGCGCCTTTGGAATCTCTCCAGAGAAGGAGACTCCACAAACTCTCTGGGCAGCCTGGGCCAGGCTCCAACACCCTCCCACCAATGAAGTTTTTTCCTTATGTTTAGGTGGAAAATAAACATCTCTATGATTGTTGAACTAGAGCCTTTTGATAAAGTTTGGAATTGCAGTTTTGCCATCGGCTTCCAAGAAGTTTCAGGCCTTCCCTTGTTCAGCCAGTCTGCCATTTCATTTTTAAATTAGGCTGGCACTCTCAAGATGTCCACGTCTCGAAGCGCTGCGCACAGGAAGACAGAGTTGGTAGCACTTACCGGTGCTTGGAAAGATTCAAAGAGCTAAATGCTGCATTTCCTTTAAAGCTCTTCCTGGGTTTAGAGGCTGGGGTCAGCCAGGAATAGAAACCTCAGTCACTTCCTCCCTCCCTCCCGATGGTATGTGGTGCAGCTTAACCAGAGAGCTCTCATCGGCAAGAAGGAACGAACCACATCATGAAACCAGGGGACTCTCAGCGATATTCCAGCCTCCTGATTGTCATTTAATAAAACAGCAGATGTTCCAATCTCCATCGTGTCGAAAAGTCTTTAAAGAAGAATCTTTATAAAGTGATAAAACAGGTCCAAGCTCATTTGTCAAACCAGTTGCTCCAGTTGGAAGTAGCTGTCAAATACCCAGCGTGATGGAGAATGTCATCTCGCAGGCAGCCGAGCCGGAGCTGCTGCGATGAGAACTGCTCACTTCAAGAAAAAATAAAAATAGAATGCTCTGCTCCTCCAGCTAAAGAACTCTTGAGCATTCCAATTTTTACAAAGTTTACCTGTTACAGAAGGTTTAGCACTAAATTTCAGTTCTATTAAATCATGCACATAACTTGCAAATAACCCGGCACTTCATTGCAGCAGACTTGTCTTCTCCAAGGAGAAGCTCATGAGATGGGTCTTGTTAAAAAACGAAGGTGTCAGAAAAGCTTCCTCGTCAGTTCACAAAATGACAGATGTGTGGGGCTCAGAAGTACGTGTTCAGGAAGGGCAGAATTCATCAACCTCCATGAAAACGAAACCAAGGGACTTTACAACAGACCAGAACTCAGATTTTAGAAAAGATTACTTCCCACTGCAATCGGTGTGGCCAGATGACCTTTAAGAAGCCTGGTCTGGGCTGTACCACAGTGGAACAGGTTAGAGAAAAGGCTTTTCCTGCACCATGTATGAAAGCAGCAGCTCTCTTGTCTTAGGCAGCACCAAGCACGAGGGTATTTGTGATGCAGGATCTCTTCCATTCTCTAGGCAACTTCACGACCTAGAGCGAGCACACAACTTCAGCTTCACTTTTCAACTTACCAGTAGAATTTGGTCACGGCCACCAACACAAATACCAATCTCCCCTTTTCTGCAAGAAGTGATCACACCCTGCTCCAGGGTGGGTCTCACCCATGGCTGCAGTCCCTCCAGGGGGTACCTGTACCTGCTCTGCCCTGAGCTCATCCATGGCCAGAAGCTTTGAGGTGCTCCGGAACAACTTCATGGACAGACACTTGACGGCGTACTTGCAGCAATGTGGACTTATCCACAGCCACGGATGCTTCAAGATGTACCTTCTTCAGTGTGGACTCACCCTTGGGCCACCCTTCAGAGGTGTAGCTGCTGTGGCACAGACCTAACCACAGCCACGGGCCCCTGGAGATGAACCTGCCCTGGTACGGGCTCACCCACAGCCACTTCTGGGTGTCCTGCTCCTGGGTGGACTCATCCACAGGTCAGAGTCCTTTCGACTCAAGTCCATACTGGGGTTCCAGCCTGCCCAGTAGAGCAGTGATACCCTGGCCATCTGCCAGCCCAGGCCCACGGCCACCGCTGTTATCAGCAGGTTCCCAAGCACAGGACAGTCAGACAACCAGCAGCGGAGCAGCAGTGAAAGCACGAGGCGGCCGGGAACGCGCAGCAGGCTCGGGAGCAGAGTGAGGCGAGCAGGGCCCGTGGCCAGGGACCTGCCAATTCATAGCTGAACAGCAATAACAGCTAGAAATTCCATCTGCCACATTCCAATCAAACCTGTCGTTATCTAAAGCCCTTCCAGTCCCACACTGGGCACCAGAAAGGACTGCTGTCATTTAATCCCAGCCGGCAGCTTAGCCCTGCGCGGCCGCTCGATCGCTCCCGCCGGGGGAATGGGGGAGAGAATCGGAAGAGTAAAAGTGAGAAAACCGATGGGTTGAGACGAAGATGGCACGCAAGCAAAGCTGGACAAGGAATTCACTCAGCACCGCCCATGGGCAGCAGGTGCCCGGCCAGCTCCAGGAGAGCCAGGCTCCAGCACACCTCACCTGACTTGGAAAGACAACGGCCGTCGCTCTGAACATCCCCCTCCTCTCCTCCCTCTTCCCCAGCTTTCTATGCTGAGCACGACACCGTATGGTCTGGGCCAGGACAGGTCAGTTGGGGTCAGCTCTCCCAGCTGTGTCCCCTCCCAAGTGGCTGCTTGTGCCCCCCGAGCCTGCTCACGGTGGGTGAGCAGCAGGGAAGGCCTTGGCTCCCCGTGAGCTCTGCTCAGCAGTAACTACAACGCTACCACTGTCTTCAGTAGGAACCCAGAACACGGCCCCAGAGCAACTACTAGGAAGAAAATCAACCCTGTCCCAGCCCCAACCACCACACATTCTTCACAAATTTGATTTTCATTGATGCTCCTTTGGAAATCCAAGTAAAGTGGTGAAAAGAAACTTGATTTATTTTCAAGTAAGTATTAACTTACGGCTGTTCACTTTCCCTTTCCTTACACTTTATTCCCTTCTAAACCACCCTTCTCAGAGCAAGTATCTCTTCAACGCAATAATTTAGCATATTTATAAGACCTAAGTGAATATACAGTTACTTCTTTTACTGAAATTAAAGAGTTACGAAGATGTGGTGCAACCCTTCAGCCTCATCATCTCCGATTTCCTCTGGAATATACCAGAGATGAGCACGGAAATAAATAAATGAAAATGGCACACTAAAAATAACTCACTAACATCTCTGGAGTTTCCTTATCAAGATGGTAAAATATTTTACAAGTTATGATTTGGTAACTGAACAGTTTCTTGCACCGGTGAGGAAGCTGTTAGAGGTGAATCTGTTTCTAACGGTCGTCCTGGGATAAAAGTGCTCATTTCTTCTGGCTGTTTGGAACCACCTCCGAGCTTTCAGATCTAACTCAGGACAGCCTTTAACTCCAGCTCTTGGCCTTACTCTCAGCCCCTTCCTCACACACCCCCGTTTCCAGACCCCTGTGCCCCGAGGCAGGGGTGCTGGGGCCGCCGGCCGCTCCGTGCCCACGAACGGCCCCAAATCTTTTGGCAGAAAATCCTCACCCTCCATCTATCTCTTCTTCACGCTTTTAGTTTCTCTTTGAATACCCGAGGTGAGTGTCACATATTACATAATTCAGTTTCCCTCCAGATCTGATTTTCACTTGCATTACAGAAGGGCAGCCTCTCTACCCAGAAACCACGGTCTGCTGGGATTTCAGAGAACTTTTAGCACCTTACTGGAACTAAACAGTGAAGGGAAATTGAATGGAAATTCCATGCTCCTTCACACCTCCAGCATCCAAAACCTCTTCTGGATACCCAGTTCAGGTTCCCTAATTATTGAAGCCTTTTGAAATGCCTGTTCTCAGATAGGATTGTTTTTCTTAAATATCTGATATCGGCTTATATTTTAATCCACTCCAACTTTTAAGGGAACCAAGATGAAGAGTTCTTTTAAAAAAAAAACAAACAACAAACCCACTAATTGTGTCTACAAGTACATGACCCTCATACTGGGACAACGCAATTAATTTTGGAGCAATTCACGCACAACAGATTAACAAAAATTCAACTGGTAAAACAGACCAGCAAAGGACCTGGCAGCAAAAGTAACCCATGAAAAAAATGCATAATGAGAGAGGAAAGAAGAGGGAGGTAAAACGCAAACTGAAACTACAGTCTGCACTTCAGTTTCGGTTGGTTTTTTTTTCCAGAGAACCCCCACGGCCTGTGTTTGTGTGTAACAAACCCGCGTGTGCCCGCAGCACGGCCCCGAGCGCAGCACTGATTTATTAGAAACCTTTAGCCGATGGCTTTACTAAGTTACTGCTTCAAAAAGTAACAGAACACTTAGAAACAAACAAAAACAGGCAAGAGGGAAAAAAATACAGGGGTACCCAGCGATCCACAGCGCGTCTGTGGTGCAGGGGCGTTGGTTTAAACTATATTGGTACCAGCTTACACCGCTCGATCAGATGGAAAGCTACAGAAAAACTATATATTGCATTGATGATAGCGGCCCATGGCTGCATCCACACACACCTCGTTTTGAAGTGATATTTCACAACCCTTTGCTGACAGCGCAGCAATTTTGACAGTCAGCCTCCTTCTGAGCCACGCCACGTGTCTTCACCTCTTGCAAGCGTCAGCAAATGAACTAAAAGTAGACGAAAACCGCTGAGGAGAGCGGCCGGCACAGGTTCCAGCGCAGACAGCTGAGGTCCAGTGCCACAGCATGGCCACTTTACCAGGACGAAGGCCCTGAGCGTGAATCCCGCTCTCCTGGAGATGCTCTGCCGTGAAGCAATTGTCCCTGGACGTGTTCTGGCAGCGCCGCCCTGGCAGAGCTCCCCTGCCACGCGGGGCCGGACCAGACCCTATTACTCCATCCTTACACAGGATCACAGGCACACCAGGCGAGCAGGTTCTCCGAGCCATGACAACAAAAATAATCTGCACGAGCTGCTCTTTTCTGTCACAGACAGCAGACTCTCGGCTCAGCAGAGGCCGGCAAGCAGCAGAGCAGCCCTTCCGAAGCTTGGCAACAAAAATCGCAAAGACCTCCAGAACTTCCCACTTGGGCTCTCAAAAGCAGGCTGGGAGGGCCTGGGAAGGCACGGAGCAGAGACACACCACGCAGGGCTTGGAGAACTCACAGATGCACCGATGTCTTTCAAAAGCAAGGCCAGGTACCCAAGTGCCCCGCAGAGCAGCGTCCCTCCTGCACGTCCAGCTGGGAAGGAGGAAAGCTAACGAAGCCTCTCCCGTCACACACGATTCACACGACTGGAAAGCAGCCATATAGTGGCTGGAAGATTCTCATCCAAGACCAAAACCTCATTTTCTAAAAATTTCACAAAATTTCCAACCACAGACGTCCTGTTTTCACACCCCTCTCACCCCAGCAGAGATGCAGCCAAGCTACCTCCTACGTGTGAGCAAAGAGGTCCCCCGCCCACCTTCAAAGTCCTCTTCTTGAGGAGCACTGCCAGGAGAAGCAGCCATTCAAATATTCAGGAACACGCTCGTTAAAAACTCCACCTCACCCTCCCAGTTTCTAATCCAAGACAAGACCAAAGTCCCAGGCACAGCCAGGAGCCCACCACAGCAGATCTTTTAGATAAGGACAATTACAGGACTTTCCCCAGTTTTCCCCGGAGGCTGATAATCAAAGCATCCCATCTCAGATCCTCCAAAATAAAACCAAACCAAACAAAGAAGAAAACCAAGCCACAGAGCTAGAAAATCGCTTCCATTAGTTGCTTCTTTGAATAAACTACGTGCTTCATTGAGAATTATTTGCTCTTACTAATAGTACCAGGAGTTTCCTGAGTTTCCCAGGAAGTATTCTGAGGCAAACTACTCATTTGTGACCCGATTTCTTTTTGAAGAGAAACCCAGCGTCCCCAGCAGTGTTTACCTACTTAAAACTGCGTTGTGCAAATGAAACCAACCAGAACTATGAAGTATCTGAATCAAGGAACAGAAGAGTAACTTGTGCCCTGCTGTTCAGAAGTTTCACATTAAACCCTGCGTGACTTTGATGCATAAACACGATCATGATCTCCAGCTGTTTTCTGACACACAGGAACTCTACAAACCTATTACAAATAGTACAAAGAACGTATTACTGTAAAATCTAATATGGAACCCAGTTCCTTAAGTGAGTTACAGTAGCAGTGAACTGAATTCAAGAAAGACACGATGGTTGTTTTGGAAATCCTTCCCCAACAGCAGTTTTGCCTTTGCCATCTCAGGAAAATGGAGGTGTTTGATCCAAAAGTGGAAGTTGCGGATAATATTGCATCTCCTCAACACAACATCAGCAGCTGGTTGGATACTAATCTTCAAAGTGCATCAGAATTATAATTTTCTAGGAAGACTTAACAAGGACCGAGAGCTCCACAGGTACAGACGGAAATGATAACCGTTCGACACCGACTGTGCTAAGAGCGCAGTTGGCTGGTACAGAAACGTACTGCACAGAAGATGCCGAGATGACTCCCGACGAGCACAGTTTCCTCCAGAAATCCACACAATCGGAGTGATTATTGGTTTAAGGAGCCATTATTACAAAGCTCTACATGATATCCTGGAGAAGTAACACTGTGTCCTGGAACCTAAACTTCAGTCTCCCAGAAGCGCAGCGAGACAAAGTGACATCATCTCCAGTCCAGAGCAGAAGGCCGGGGCCGGCCTGCGCCGCAGTCACACTTCGCAGCTCCCGTCGGGATGCGCCTCGGGACACGTGGAGTGGCCACATGGTAATTCTGGTGGCGCAGGCCCCAAGCAGAAGGGATGCGCTCTCCCTGCAGCACCTATAGCTTCATGGAGAGCGGTACGGAGCGGGGCTGGCACGCAGGAAGACTTTGTTTCGGCCACGAAAAGAACTGCGGCAGCAAACGTCCCGGCGGAGCTGAGCGGGAGCTGAGTCAGGTACGGACGTAGGAGGCACGGGCCCAACATTACACCTTCTTTGTAGGGAAGATGAGGTAAGAAGCAAAAACCTCCAGAAGAGACGAAGTAATTGCACTCGATTGTTTTCCCAACGCAACGCACTCCTTCTGGAAGCACAATTACTCAGCCCTCCAGTAAGCACCATACCTGAAGACGCTGGACTCGTTCTGCAGGGGGGACAAGCCGCTCTGGTCGCACTCCTGCCAGAGGCAGCCGGAGCCGTACGCCCATCTTTCAGTTTCCTTTTCATGAAGCCTGCCGCGCTGAAGTGCTCCAGCACCCGGGGGGACTAGGCTCTGGGCTGGTGCCCTCTGCTCAGGCTCCTCTGCAGGTGACCAGTAAAGCCACACTCACCACAGGACTCACTCTCACACACGGGCAAAGTAACTGTCATTTTTGCATTTCATTTTTTTCCCCACCAACACTTGAAACTAGCTGATGTGAAGTCAGCACCAAGACAATAAGCTGAAATAATTATTGTTTTTTTTTCTTTTTCTGTGTGTCAACTATTCCAGCTGTACTGGTTCACTTCTGTCCCTTCAAGAGGGGCCCATCCACTGACAGTATTTGCCCAGTATTTCCAGAACCCAACACCAAGAATAGGATTAATTCCTGGGCTACGAGTGTCTTGGTTATTTAAACAAAGGCTGTGTTATAAATGGCTATTGCATTATAGTGAATCAGTCAGAAAACCACTGTAAGGAGAGCACAAATAATCCGTACACACAACACCACAATACATTAATACTTCAGTAAATAAGATTACAATGTGCGTACGCTGCCAGGCTCGGGGAGACAAAGACCATCAAACCAGAGAGAGCTTAACAGGAGCAGCTCCCCGGCCCTGCGGCACAGCCACCGTGCAGCTCAACGTGCCTCCTCTGCCACAGCTGGTGGGAAAGACACTGGTCACAGCATCCAATGGTGCAGAAGCCACTGTTTCTCAGGCCCATAGTAAAGGGATCTGCCAAAATGTCCTAAGAAAAAGGCTCCAAACCACATTTTACACTCAAGTGTCAACAACAATGGTTCCCTCATTTGCTCCAAAGAGAAGTACCCTGAAGACACCCAGAAGCCACAGGCTACTAAAAAAATAATGATAATAATAATTTAAAAAATCTAGCTTCTTTTTATGACCATCTTAATATAGGTAATAGTATAATGAGTTAAAGGTTTTCTTTTTTGGTTTAATATTGTGCATCAATAAAAAGGAAAATGCAAAGGAGCGTGGCTGAAATTTTTCCAACCACCACACTGGAGGAGTCAAAGTCCAGCACCGGTCCCACTGACCTGCATCTTGCACAGGAGGCAGCTCAGGGCTGGGAAAGCGCCCTCCCTTGAGCCCAGAGGTAGGCTGGTAGGAGTCCAGCCTTCCCCTCCGCACGGTTCGGATCGCCAGAGTGACAGGATCTGTCTCGGAAACTCAGCCACTACCTGAAGCTGACATTTTGAAAAAATAATAATTCAAAAAAAAAAACACCAGAGGAGCCCTAAAGCCCACCTGCTAGGTGGGGGCTATCAAATGGGACTTGTAACCTTTCAAAATGTAGGAATACTCCCAGTTTGCAGTTATGTATACGCACAATCACCAGCCGCTTGTTCATTACCAGAATGAGCAGGAACAGCTAAAGAAAGAAGCGACTTTTGCATCCTGAAGCCAGTTTGCTCTCACTGTGTGGAAGTCCTCTCGAGCACAGTCACCATGGGATGTAGGAGTTATGGAATACAGAAAGTTCACATTTAGGAGGAGATTCGTGAGCAGAGCTGGTTCAACCCACTGCCAGCAGAACAGAATGACGACGCTCAACCATTAGGAGAGATTTAAAAAAAAAAAATAAAGAAAATACAATGGGCAACAAAAATCAACTTGTGTTACACAGCTCAAGTTAGGTTTAAAATAGAGATCACTGTAGGGGGAATAAATTAGCAAAAATTCACAACTTGGGTTGGATTTACAAAAACCTACTCAGCTATGGGCCAGCTGAATGGATCTGCTATAACTGGGAAAAGTGGATTACATCTGACAGGACCCATCCTTTATCTGGCTACCTTTCTGTAGCACCTGGAGGCACAGTCTGCAGGACATTCGTCCCTTTCTGCCAAAACAATCAGATTTCTTGCCGTGGATGTCGGAGGCTCAAACCCCACGTACAGGATCACATGAGAGCTGACAAATCACAACACAGATTACTGAAGCTCATGAGCGCTCCTTCCAAATACCAAGTCTGGGGTTTAGATCAAAACAGAATTATTAAAAAAAGACGTATTTCCATATGTCCCACACATTATACACTGCTGAGTCAGACAACATTTAAAGTACAACATCCAACCGAGCCAAGCCACCGGCCCTGGCCAAAAGCCAAGCTGAAATAATGCGGGAAGACAAACGGACAACTGACCTTTACCATTTCTAGCAAATGACCACTTTTTTTTCTGCCCTCTTCCTTCTAGTAAATCATCCAAGTCCAAGAAGAATCCCAGTTAGAAGAGCGAGCAAGGCTCTGGGTTGCGATGGACTGGCAAGACTTCCCCCCCACCCCCATTCCAGATTCTCCTCCTCTTTCACGGCCTCCTTCAGCTCTTGCCCTTTCTTAAACTTCCTTAATGATCCTTATCCCCCACAAGCTTAAGTACTAGGAACGGTTTCAAATGTAACAAGAGAAGCCGTAACGCTGCCAATGGGGCCCAGTTTTTGTCAGTTCTGGCCGTCGGCGGAGAGGAAAAGCACAGAAACCCCCGCGCCGCAGCCTTGTTTCTCCTCGGCCTTCGCTCCCCACAACGAGCCACAGCTCCAGGAAGTCAAGAGGAATAAAAGAGCTGAGCGATGGATTTAATGTATATACCACACAAGAGCCCTCCGAGTGCATGTTGCTAAAATCATTTCCTTGAAATTTGTTTTCGTGTTTGTGCAATAAATCACAAATAATATCTCAGCAGAGACAAACACCATCGAACCCTCAAACTCTTCAGCAAAGCATTTCCCAAACGCCTCCAGCCTGTTGCTCAGCTCTTCCAGATGCCGCCTCACTTCTTCCAGTAAAGAAGATCTAAGGCAAACTGTCTCCATTAACCTACTTTTTCCCCCCCGACTCTTATTCCACCACCTTTTCCTTAGCTCGGCCCAGTGCGATCGAAGGGCAGCTCAGACAGAGACCTCACCAAAGCAACCCACCATGAGGCTGTCCTGCTGCCTTGGGGCTTTCGCTGCCGCTCACGGAGATTTCTGCTCGTTCGCTGCTGAAACACGGAGCTGCAGCTCCGAGCCCTGCTCAGCAGCACAAGCCTCGGCAGACTTTTCCACCAGTCCGCGACGCGGACGGCGATTTGTTGATTATTGCCAATTCATTCACACCCAACGCATTCCTGAAGTTCGTGTGCTGGGCTTGCTGACTTCAGAAGAGCTCCCGCCATTGCCTGGAAAACTGATGAGGTTTCTCAGTCCTGATTATCCCTTGTCTCATTAAAGGCAGCACACTGTGCTATCCTTAGCGGCAAAAAAATCGCTCCAAAATTGCACGACATCAATACAAGACTGCGTGTCTATAGAGACATTACATGCTTTTCACTAAAACAGGCAGATTAACTACTACCTAACACCAGGACAGAGCTGCAGCTTTTCTTCCCATATGTTTAGAATATAATACATACATGTTATAAACACTCAAATAATTCTACTAACATCAAGAAATATTTCCTATTGGAAACTGAAGTTTTGCAATTCTGAATTCTCAAAATCCCAGCCTTCACCTCACACAACTAGAATCCGAAAGGAAAAAAAAAAAAAATCAACCACAGGAACCTGGCAAGATAGTCCTTCCTTTGCTTCTGAAACAAATGCCAATTTTGTTAAGTCTTCTGTAAAACAAACAAACAAATCCACAACACGTCACCTTAAATTAACCGGGTTTAAACCAAATATTTCCGACAAGGTTCAAGAAGAATGAAAATTCCTGCTTCAAACCCAGGCTCCGTTGGCATCTTAAACTTTTTAAAAAGAAGATGGAGTTGCCTCTATTTTGTGGAAAATAAATAAAGTAAACCTAAACTATGTTGCTTTTAGAATTGAACTTGGTAGCTTTAGTGTGTAAAAATCCTTGGGAAGTAAGAACAGCTTCCATAAAGGCTCGAAATAATGGACTTTTATGCAAAACGCAACTAGGAGCCATCCTGAAATTCTTTACACATTCCTTAAATTATGGAAAAACAACCAACCACATCATCTTAAGGTAAAAGAAAGTAATCAAATATAAAGACAACCCTGCAGGCAGCGAGAACGTAAACACTTGGAGAGCGGCGCTGTTAACACTACGGGGTGGTGGAGGTCGAGCGCTGCCTGCCACACCGACTGTTGCCTGCGATGCCAAGGATGCTCCCGAGCCCCCGAGGGTCGCTCTGCCGGCCAAGGGCTCACGCTGGCTCCCTCAACACACCTGCCTGTCACCGCCTGTCCAGCTCCAACACCCCCTCAACCCGCCTCAGAAAAGCCACGGCAATGCCGAGCACCGCCGGCTCTTTTACCCTCAGATCAGCTGCAGTCTCTACACCCCAGGAGCTGGAGCGGGGTTTTCATCACGACGTTATCAGAAATACGGAATATAAAAACCGGTGTTTATGAAATCCCCCAAAAGCCAGCCAAACACCTACATGTAAACCATCCGCCTACGAACATGCTTGGTTCTTCCTAAATAGTTCTGTAAAATAAAAAACCATGCAGGAACTTCACAGAAGTGTTCTCACAAGTGACATTGCCAGTATCCACGAGGAATCGGCTTACTTGAAGTCACTGCAATTCACCTCTCTGAAAACCTAGCTCTTCTTCCTTTGATGCAGATTTTACAAAGGTTTCCATCAAAGATATAGTGAAAGCAAAATAAAAATCCCCAATAAAACTCCACGAAACAAAATAAAACCAACATGAGAGTTAGGCTGATTATGCAAAAGGTTAGCGCAAAGGGCTCCTGCTCGGTTAAAATAGATGATAAGGCACATTAAATATTCACATATCAAAGTGGAATTTACCCACGAATTCCCATTTTCCTTCCCGATTCCTTATACTACAAATCTTTTTAAACACTTCAAAGAAAAAAAAAAAAAAGGCGCACCCATCTTCACTAGAAAAATCAGTAACTACCAAAGAAATCTAGAGTGAAAGGAAGTTAAAAGTTGCCTTCCTGAAACAAAGAAGATATTCTCACACATCTCATTCCAGCTGCGGGAAAATAGAGCAAATAAATAACGCGCAGGGGGAGCAAATAATGTGCAGGGGGAGCAAATAACGCACAGGGGGAGCAATGAATGGGAAAAAAAAAATCTAAACCAGATACTTCTGCACAAATCTACAATTATTGGGTTTACGTGTATGGACCTTGAAAGCCATTTTCTAACAAAGACCCCACAGAACCTCAGCAGAAACCTCCTCCGCTGAGGCCAAACGCTGGGCTTGAGCAACTGCCTGTTGAACAAAGAGCAGCGCGAAGGAAAGAAGGAAAACGCTCCGCTCAGTGTTCCCACGGAAAGCGGAGCCGTGTCCGGCTGCGAGAGGAGACGTCGGCAGCCACCCGCTGAGAAAGGTGCCCCCATCGCCCTCCCCCCTGGAGGGCAGAGGAGAAGTTTTCGCTCAAATCCCCGCACCATTGAAGCGCTTGTGGAAAACACTACGGCGAAGGCACTTGAAATCCGTAGTGACCAGCAGCCCCAGAGGAGCCTGCTCTCAGAACCCCCCCAGTAAGCGAGCTCTCCGCAGTTCTACGGCGGAGGTAAATTCCAGGTACGTTTAAACCTCACTGCAAATATCCTTATCTCTTTCAACGCAGTTATTAAACAAATCGCCGAGCATTTCCTACTCGGAATCATCTTGTCCATGTAAGGTGAATGCTATACCCAGCAAAGCTAAAACTCTAGTTCAGCTTAAATGTAATTCTAGAAATTCACCCAGCAACCAAGTTATTTTTGTGCATAACACTTAAGTGAGACTGTGAAGAAAAAAAAAAAAGCCATCACCCGTGGTGATTGATCCTCTAACCCTTGAGAATGAAGTAGCTTTTGTATACACTTAAATACTTCCTTCTACACGGCCTTGTGCATGGGTCCTCTTACCACATACTCAATTTTCCCTCTAAGTTGCATCTTAGAATTTGTATTTATATTTTTTTTTAAAAGGATGCCAGCTCCCCTCCTCTTTTTGTCTCTTTAATATCAACAGTTGAGCACTTGGTTAAGGCTACTAGAGAATAAACATACCCCAGTGATGTCTGAGCAGACAGCCACAGGGAACACATGAAAAAGCGACGACTGTCTTCAAAAGGAAAAAAACAAACAACCACAAAGAAGAAAAAAAGGAAAAAAAAGCCCAAAGAAGAAAAAAAGGAAAAAAATAAACCCGGAGAAGCCAGCATGCATGCAGTTGTGCTAAACATACTTGTAGTATTTTAATAAAGAGCAACAAAAACTAATTACCTTGAATAGCCATTAGAGAAAGCAGGTCTGCCAGAAAGGCTGAGCGTTCCCAGAGGAGCTAACGTCTCATCCCCGGATCCCTGGCACCTATTCCAATTTTCTGAACCGGCAGGAAGAGATGGAATGATATTAAAAATGGGTTTCTGATCCTGCTGCTGAGAGAGCGATGCAGTATTTAAATCATAGTGATACATTTGTCCCCCCGAGGTGCTGACACCGTGGATGGAGATGGCGGAGACTTTAGTACCCAGCAGATTCGACCCAGAGAAGTTTGCCTGACAGTAAATTGGGCCCATGTTTTCTTGCTTTATGCCAGGAGTACAGAGTTCAATGAAGTCTTCCTTTTCTGTTTTCACTTGAGGCATTGGCAGTTTGGAACTGGGTAAAAGGTCACCGCGGTCATTAATTTTAGGTTTAGTGTCAGATAAAATAGGAGGCTTGCAGTCTTCCCCGAGACTTCCTTCCAGGAGAAACGCATCATCTGCGGAGATAGGGGACAGCAAGCCACCGTCATCCAGCAAGGGGTCGAGCCTCCACGGGCTCCCGTTGGGCTCTTTGCCAGGCGATACCGGCGGCAATTCTAAATCCTGGAGGATATCCAGGGTGCTTTGGTCTTCGGAGAACAACTTCAAGTTGCCGCCATTCGAGCCAACCTGGCTTTGGACGGCAGCTCCCGACTCCAAGGGGACGCTGCGGCCAGCCATGTCCGGGAAATCCGGCTCAAGCGGCACCTCGGCAGATACCGCTCCCTTGGCGTCCCCGGCCAGGCTCGAGGACTTGTTCAAGCTGGCAATACTTTCTTCCAGGAGCCTGAAGTCCGTTTCTCCAGAAGAGATGCCGATTTGGCCCTGCTGCGAAAATCCCAGGTCGTTTCCCATCACTTTTGAGTCTGTTTCACCCATGTACAGTCCCATCGAGAGCGACACTGCTTTGGAAAGGTCTGGCTGAGGCACATTGTTTACTAATCCTTTCGAGAAGTCAGCCAAAGCAGGTTGCTGATTGGAGTCTGCCTGAGAAGACGCGGGCAGAGGAGTCGCAGACACAGGGGCTTGTACTGTAGCTCCACCCCTGAAGGGTGGATGAAAGTCCATCACGAGCCCTCCTTTGGTACTGATGAGTGCATTTTTCCTTGTTTCGTCTTGATCCGACGAGTTAAGCAATTCTTTGGAATCCATTACTGTAACATTAGCTATAAAAAGATCGGAAACATTCAAAGTTAGCACAGTACGGATATTTTAATAACAGCTTTTAAAGAAAAAGTCCAAATCATTAGTCTGACAAACCTAGTTTAGCTGCTCTAAGAGAGCAGCAAATCAAGCTATGGGCTGATAGGTGACACGGCTTTCCCAAACCCACTGGTTTTGGCTTGTTGGTTAGGTTTTTTGGGGGGCGGGTGGGGGGTGGTGGTGTTTGTTTTTATGTTTCTGACTGGTAACAAAGAAGTGTGTTTTTTAAAGCCTTGGTAAAGCTGGATGCAGCACTAACTCTGCCTGCACGTAACTGAGAGTCGACCAAGGCACAAGCCATCTTCCTGAGCAGGCTCTCTGGCTCTGTCACCCATCCCAGCCAGCGAGGAAGCAGAAGAATTGTTCAAGTACTCAATTGAAAAATTCTGGAAGGTAACTTTCCCTGGTATTTAACTACATCTCAAGCCGAGTCAGCTCCTTCCCTCCCCGCAGGTTCGGATCCATCCCCCACAAGCGGTACTGAAGCCTCCGGAGGCAGCTCTCAAACCCATCAGCCAGAGAAAACCCGAGTGGGTTGTTGTTATTGTCCAGGCGCTGCACAACCTCCCCACCACAAAAGACCAAGCCTGCCGCCTTTGCATAGGCTCAGCTTAAAACACAGCTCGCGAACTTGGAAATAAACCGAACGCGATTCTTTAAATAGATTTCGAGTCTATAAATAAAAGCTAACTAAAAATAAAGCAGAATTTTTATTAGCTTCAGACACTTCAACAGCTCACGGCTATTCTCCAAACAGGCTGAAAACAATTCTCCCGAGTTTTATCTGTTTGTATTTACTACCTTTATTTTCAGCACCGAACATAAATATTTAGAGAAAACTGTAAATTCTCCGGCAAACTTTCCATGCTGTTTGTTTCTGGCCTAAGAGCACCAGCAAACAGCTCACAGCCACCAGCTCCCTCTCCCCCCCAGCCCCTAAGAGGAGGCAATGCCCAAGTTAAAGCCCGGCCACGGAATTAGCCATTAAACGGAGAGACCCAAGAGCGCTCACAACAAGCTCACAGTCGGCTGAATTATAAACCCGCCGTCTCTGCCGCCCATTTTCTCTCGACGGCCGAAGAAGGCTGCAGCTTTCTCTATGCCAAAGTTAAGGCTGCGATCAACAACAACAACAAAAAAAAAACCAAAAAGAAAAACCAAAAAAAACCGACCCACGTGTAAAAAATTTTAAGGTGGCCCCAAGAAGCTCTGGCCTGAGTGGAAGCGTCCGGAGCGAGAGTCGCTCAAGGGAAGAGCCCTTCCCGGTGGCCTCGCCGAGCGCCCGAGCCGAGGGTCCCCCGCCAGAGGTGCCGGGGCTGGTGGGTGACACCCGGGGAGCGACAGCCGCCTGCCAGCCGGGACCGGGCCACGTGGCGCAGACGGGGAGCGGGGCAGCCCCCCAGAAACCTCCCCGACAGCCAAAGGCACCCAAATATCGCTGGGCCGTTTAAGGTGGACACCGCAACAGCAAATGGGAAAAAAAATATATAGCTAGCTATCTCCAGTTTTGCCTTCTTTTGGGGAAGAAAAAAATGTAGCTATTCCATTTGACAATTTCCCCAGCTTCCAAAAAAACAACCCCAACGAGACAGCGAACCATCCAGCGTAGGAAACGTGTCAAAAATCAGATGCGAGTCTGCCCAAAGGAGGAAAAAAACCTGCGAATACTTAAAAACTGCCAGATTACAGCAAATTCTCCTTTGCAAAGTATAGTTTTCAGAGAAATGTGTCGAGACCTGTTGAGCGGTCTCCCTGGCACACCCACTTCTGCAAAATAACAGCAGCCCGTGGCTGCACGGCTGCTCCCCGGGCTCGGCTCCCCCTCCGCGCCCTCCCTGGTCCGAGCAGACCCCGCGGTCCCCGAACAAGAGCCCGGCACCGCGCCCGAAGGACACGGGCGCCCAGGCTGAGGAAGTGTGGAGGGGGAGGTGTTCCCCTCGGCCTCGCCGCCGCCCTCCCGGAGCACCCACCTCGGGGGAACGCCGCGCAGCTCCGGGCTCCGCCGCGTCCCCTCCCGTCCCAGCCCGGGATCCTTCCGGGGGCGGCGCTGCT